>JANIJG010014955.1:55326-131925 GCA_024611175.1 Megaceryle torquata | reverse complement strand
TGCACTAATATATATATATATATATATACAAAAAAACCAAAACATGGTTGTGCATGACTGATCCAAAAGATAGGTGAAGATGTGACTGACAGACAGCTGGAAAAAAAAAACAACAAAATAAGTTACAGACTCAAGATAATGTGAGGAGCCACATAATCCTATCAGGGTACATGGATGCAAAAAATGCAAGAGTTGCATAAGATGTCAGGAAGGGATGTCACACTTGTTTTGAACTAGCTCACCAATCTCAATGAGATGATGGCAAAGCACTTGCAAATGGACTTTGACAGCATATTCCAATGTTAACGAACAGAAGGAACAAGGTGTCTATGTGCTTGGGGGATAGAACAAAACATCAGCCTGATTTGTTCTAAACTTGTTTATGCAGGTAACTGTAAGTAACTCTCTGACCCACTCACATAAAGTCCTAAAAAAATTTTGTGACTCCTGGATTTGTTTGCCAGCATTGGGACTTGTCATCTATTAACCAATTTGGTTCGTTTATTTATTTCTTGTGAGCAGACTATGCCCATAGATATTTAAAAGTTACTTTTTCCATCACTGTGGTTTTATCTTTTCAGGCCATAAAGTATTTGCACACTTTTTAAAACACAGCTTACTCATGCTTCTTTGTATAAAGCCCCTGAGAGCCATTGCTTTCTACCATCTGCATTTGTTTGCTATCAAGAAATTAAATTATAAAATGCCCAAACCATTATGATGTACATTGTCAGTGGCTACTTCGGATCTTTTAAAGTATTATTAACACAGTCATCAATATGTTTGCTACAGATAGCCTAAACTTGAATACTGAAAATGCTGATGCTGTTTGGGGTATTTTGATGGTTTACAAATGAAAAATTTCCTTGATAGAAAGAATTTATTGGTTTTTCCTATGAAGTTTCTGAAGGCATCAATAACTTCCATTACAATCATCTTACAATCTATTGCTGCCAGCATGTTGTCTTCCATTAGGTACTCGTGTCTTAGCTATGGCATAAATAGCAGGACAACAATTATTATCTTTATGGTATAATGCAGTCTCAGAACAAGAAGCAAAAGCACTTGTGAACAAACTGAGAGACTCAGGATCTCTGTAATACTGATCTCTCAAACTGTGCCACAGCTAGTGTTAGCGTAAGCAGAATCAATGTGTGCTTGTGCTTTAAGATTACATTCCTGAATCCTGCTACATGGCCTGAGCATCCTATGCCCTTGTGACACTATTGGTTTTTGTTCTCACTGCCTCTCATCCTCTGAAACTGTAGAAAGGGAGAAGAGCTATAAAACAGGCTTGAGAGATGACTGAAACCTCTTGGGCAGAGTCATCTGCCAAGAAGGATCACTGCCATCCAGAGAAGAAACTGCCAGGGCTACTGGACTGCTCCTGCCTATTTTGACTTCTGTTGCTACTGTCACAATAAAGGATAAGTGAGATGAGGAATCCCACCACACCAGAGGATCCCAATAACTGGAAAGAGGAAGGGACCATAGAGGGCTTTTTCTTGGACACACATATCACACACAGAGATGGCATTTTCCCCACAGACCTTGCCACATTTCCTGGGTAGAACGTGACTTGTGTGTAATTAGATCAAAAGCAGTGCAGTTAATCACAGTGTGGAAAGAAGCTGATACCATCTGAGAGAGGTCAGTAGCTTGGCAAAGAGAAAACCAATGTACAGCTGAACAACAAAAGGAAAAATCTAGAGTTCTGGAGCTGGAGGAGCCTGCAGCATGCATCTGAATTCTCAGCTGACTGTATAGAGATGCTGGTTTTTGAGTTTGCTTTAGTGTTAGCACCTTCTCTAATTTCTATTTAATCGTGTTGTTCAGTTTTGTGATTTCTAATATTTGCTGTTGTAGAAATGGCATAGTGCCCAAATAACCTTAATACTTTTATGAAGTAAGTTTTGACTGGTACACAAATTTAAAAAGACACTTTGCCAGATTTTGGAGCTAGACACATGACTCCTTAAAAAAAATGTTGTCCTTCACACCAATTGTAAGGGATATTTGGTTACTGTGAAGCAATGTTAGCAGGTTTCAGCATCTATTTTTCTATTTCCTGGAATACCAGGGGCCAAATTATCAGATCCTATGCCAGTGGATAATTTCAACGCAGGCATAATTTCAACGCAGGCATAATATCAACGAAGGCATAATATCAACGAAGGCATAATATCAACGAAGGCATAATATCAACGAAGGCAAGCAGATGATTCCAACAGGGAGTTAAGCCATGGGCACAACAAGGCAAGTTCTTTCCATCAGTGAGCCACAAAACAGTGCACATTACTATGTTGCTTCCCAGAAGTTTCTATTCAACTGATTCACAATTTAAAACAAACATGAAACAATCCTAAAATAATCACTTCCAGTGTTCAATCAGCCAAGAGATGAAGAGTTCATTTTCTTGCACTGATAAAATGTTTTGTGATTTCCTGTGTGTTTCTGCATGCATCATCTGTTAGAAATCTTTGAGTGTTCTCCTTCACTAACAGGCAATAATTAGAAATCATTATTTTAAGTGAATATAGGAGAAATATTCCCTTCAGAGAATACATATGAAATACAACAAGAGTGCAAAAAGAGAGAAGTGTTGTTTGAAAAAATGTTTTTAACATATCAAGATTAATCCTGAGGTCTCCAAATGAAAGAAACAAAACAAAACAAAAAATAAAATAAAAGCCCCAAGATGATAATGAAAAAAAAAAAAAAAACCCAAACAAACAAAAAACCCACCACACCCAAAATAAACAAATGGCAAAACAAGCAAACAAAACCACAAACAGCAACTAGAAAGCATGTTAAAATAAATTGGAAATTGTAAGCAGTATGTCCAACTGTGACTGGTCTAAGTATATACACTGAACTGACAATGTAGTTTACTTGTAATTTATAAACGAAAAGTATGCAGGTCACCTGTTCTATGAAATGTGAGTAGCCCTGAGAGAAAGCTCACAGATCTGCCAAAAATATAAACAGCCTTTGAAAGCTGCTTGTTAAAAAGGGGTAAAAGGATATTTGCAAATAAATCTTTGTAGACAGACTTCTTCAGACAGCCATGTACAACTGCTGCAACATATTTATAGAAGGTTGCTTCATGGTCACAGAAATACTAAGTGTATTAACCACTGGCAAAGCATTGCACTGACACTCAAGTCAAATGAACTCTGTCAAAGATGGGTCTGCAGTATTCAGGCATACACTTTAGCAGAAAACTGTCAGTTTGAATACTGTGTAAGAATTAAAATAAACTTAAAAGGGAAATATGAAAAAAGCTCTTTTCCCCCTGCTCTCCCCATACTTGTGCTAGAGATACCACTAAAGCATTCCTTTTGTCTCTGAGAAAGAGGAGACAAAAGAAAAACATTAAAACTTCCCTAGAAGAAAGGCAATGCAGTAGTCAGGGAAATAGGTCAAGATTTGGAAAACTGAGGTTTCTAACAGTAGTCTAACCATGGACCTCTTGATAATTCCTCAGTAGGCCAGACAGTCAGTTTCAGAAAGATATTTAGGTGCCTATTTCCCTGTGAAAACAATGGGTTCTGGGTAGCAGGATCCCTTTGAGGACCTGGTTCTCAATTTCCTTGTGCCTCACTACCCTACCTGTAAAAAGGAGGAGATACCATCTTCCTATCTCACTCATATGCTGCAAGTTTGATTATTTATCAACTGCAAAGAGCTCAGATGCACTACATCAGATTATCCCAACAAATTACTTTAGGTGCTGAACCCTCTCCTTTTGCACAAAAGTAAAAACATGCTTGACAAATAGAGAAAACATTATTTAGGAAGAAATCACACAAAACAGTCCTAAATATAACTGAACAGTATTTAACAGTGGCCAGAAACAAAATTACTTAATGCTCAGATGTTTAGTTGGTACAAACAACAGATTTTTGCACAGTCAAGGCATCCCCTTGAAAATGGTTGGGAGAAAAAAAAAGGCAATCACTTTCCCATTTTTGCTTTGGAAAAATGATCCATTTTTTCCCCTGTTCATAAATTTCAGAATGATGCAAGTTACACTGAGCCGTAGTAGAACTCGGTAAAAAAATACCAAACTCTTGCTATGGTATTCTCCCTTTCAAAAACCTAGTTAAGTAACTGTTGACTATTCTGGGGTTTTGTGTTCAGACACTGAATGATCTTACTCAACCTCATGTTACACAAACTAAATTTTCCTCCACTATTTCTGAAAGAGGGAGAGAAAAATTAGTTTTCTGAACTCCATTTTGCTTATTACTGTTCCAGCTTCATGTGGAGCTCAGGTTTCTTTCTCTAAGCAAAATGATACTGTCCAGGCTTCTCCAATGCAACAGCATTCTCCAATGTAAACAGCCCAAGTATCAAAACATGCTCAATGTTTTCATTCCTTTACCTGGCACAGTGAGTTCATTTTCATATACATGGAAACTAGCAGATAAACCCTTGGCACAAGTGTAGAAAAGTGAGCAAGCAAAGCAGTACCACCCCAAAGCAACTGCCAATTTTTTGCTTTGTAAAGATTATGCTGGTAGTTCAAGGTAGTCTCCACTACCATTATGCTTGCACTGATTTTTTTCCCCAATAGAATTTCCCAAATATTTGCAGAATTCACTGAAAAGCAAAGTTACATATAACACAGTGGAACTGCAAGAAATAATCCTGTGCTGAAAGTTGTACATTTTAACAGAGGGAGAATTGTTCCACTTTTAAAGTGGAATATGATTAAAAAACTATTCATTGAACCATTTCAGGTTGCTTCTCTTCAGCAAGGATGCTCTCTCTGAAAAATTTACCTTTCTACTCTCAGATGTTCCTACAATGGAGCCATTAAAGTCTCAACAGTTATTTTTCTGTACTGTTTTGTTCCCAGAATTGCTCACAAATTCTTCCTTAGGAAGACTAGAAACAAGATAAATTTCAATCTGAAATGTATAGAAAGAATTCTAATGTTACAAGCAATACTCATCTTTAACAATTTCTGTATTACATTATGACAACACAGTATGCTGCTTTATAATGTAAAACTAAAACCAGAAAAAAAAACCCAGCTGAAAAAAAAAAACAAACCAGATAGTCTGATTGGCATCCATTTAACTTTGAATTTAACTAATAATCTTGTATTCAGTCTTGCACTTACACTCAATTATGACTAGCAATGCTTTGACATATTCAGAGCAAAACACATGAAGAAAGTATTTTGTGTTTTACTTTCTTTTCATTTTATATCATCATCTCTTGTATTTGCATATAAAACAGCAAATGTGTTCAGTCCCTTGTGGAATTAGAAAGGCTGTACAAATATTCCACATTCTGTTGGCTGTTTTTACCCAAGCTGTGCTAATGCTGATAAACCCTTTGAAGTTGCTACAGCTTGGGGAGAAACAGAAGGTCTTTATAAAAAAGCCAGAATTTCAGAAGAAAATAATTAAAAAAAAGGGTTTTTTTTTCTTGATTGGAGCCAAATTACAAAACTAATTTCTGATTTAATCTACTGGTTCTTCTCCATTCCCCCAAACACCAAATTTTTAACACAGACAACCTTGGACACTACTGCAGTGCTAGTAAAGGCCAGGGTAAAATATCAAGGGTGCTGCAATGTGCTTGATGAGACCCTATTCCAGTAGAAACTAGCATTCATTTAAAAAACAACTGAGAAAATGTAAAATTAAATTTATAAAACTTTTTTAGCATATTTGATATGTAGATCCAATAAATAATTACTTATCACCAACAGTCATCTATTCCATTCTGACAATTTAAGATTAGTGCTTTGATATATTTTCCAGAGTTTTATCTTATCCTCTTCTAGACAGTATTTTCCACCAATTTCCTCTAGTACTATCACAGAACTAAATACATTTCAGTCCATCTGAGTTTTATCTGAAGCCCACATTATCTGCACATCTCAGTCATTCACATTAAAAGTTTAATCTTAAAGGCTCTTCTGAACTTCTTTCAAACTTTAGCTGCTCAGATAAAATCATCAATGGAAATGTTACTTCTTTTCTTCACTTGGATGGGATATGAAATTCAAAGTTGCTGTTCAAAATTATGGCAATGGGCTATGCAGAGGCACAGGCTGCTCAAAGCACAACTTCTGGATGCTCCATGCAAACCCATCAAGTCAAGACAATTTCTCAGCACTCTTTTAAAACTATTTTAATCTACAGTAATGATAATGGATCAGAAGCTGCCTATATCAATGACTGCACCCCCACAATTCATATTTAAAGGGTACTACACTCAGGCTTTCATGCTATTCAGTATGAAAGTATAGCAAACAAGGTGTACACAAAACTGAAGCTCAAGAGATTTAGTAAAAGCCATAATCCTGAAATAAACCACTAGAAGACATCAGATTAATCCAAAGATTCTAGGCCAAAATTGCTAATGCTTTTCCATCATCAAGGAAACGATGATGTTTAAAATAGACGAGCTTAAGGAAGAGGTTACATACATTCTCACAACTACACATAAGAATAAAAATGCTTATTCTTAAAACCAAGGAAAGTCCAGCAGAGGTTTCAGTGAGCCACCTACAGGAGGATTTTGCCCTCCTCTGTATGCTACTCTCCTTTATTCTGTTCCCCCCCTCCCTGAAGCATGGCCAATCCCTCTGTAAATAAGAAGCCAAATGGTCCATCTCTGCATGGACAGGGGAAGGCAGAATAGGTCAGGATGCAGGTGCAGCTCCTGGATGGTGTCTTACTCTGCTCCACAGTCTGCATGCACGTGTACATTAATAACCTGGGACTTTTCCATCACATGACTTCAACACCTTTCCTGGAGCTACGCCTTGCCTATGCAGTGCAAGACCTTGCAAACCTCTACAGAGAAACCAAATCTTAAATAGTTTGACGATAAATTTGCAACCTTATATTCTGCACTGTATCCTCCTAGGCTGAGTTTTGGGGCAGTAAGAGAGATTTCTATCTCCTGCTGTCAGAAATGTTATAATATTCCAGAGCTGTCAATTGGGCACCTCTTGTCAGCATGGATTTTATTTGTTAGGAAAGTTATAAGAAATGTAATGTGACCAGGTACTAAATCATTCGTCCAGATTTTTGGCTCATGTTGTTCATATGGTAAGCTGTTATCAGATAGCTGGTTACAAAACTACAATTTTAACCCCTAGGCTCCAAATGAGAACATCCTGATGAACCCATGTATAATCAAGCCTAAAGTACAATCTATTATACTGTACCGGTACCGGTCTAAATCTACAAGTTACATTTATTTTTCACCTTCCTTACCAAGTGGAAAATGTCACCCATGGGAAAAAACATAAACATTCATTTATTTATAATGCTCTTCAGATTCATTTTTGAAAGCCACACAACTATTTTGCATTGAATTTTAACATTTTTGATCCATTTTTTTGACCTTTTCTCTTATTTCTGCATCACAAAGTAGAAATGTCATGCTTTAAAAACAGTGCAGGGACACAAGACAGAGGACGACAGCAGGGAACAGAAACAAAAGAGAAGTTAAAAACTCCAAAATACAGTATACTTTATGGTCCCCTAGATGCCACTTCTTCTTTAAGATTATTGTAGTTTACTAATAGAGGGCCGTGTCCTATTAATAGCATGAACAATTGAAGCCAGTCAATACAGGAGGGTAGACCAAAAGTAGCATCCAAACTAGGAGGTCTATAGAGAACAGTAATAATAAACACAAAAGTGTCTGGAACCTCCTCAGCTGTTCTGAGCAATTCATGGAAGAGCATCAGCTCTCAGCAGCTACCTATGGTTTCTTCACTATAAACATGTGGGAGGGAATAAGCTGTCAAAGCCTCCAGGTCTTATAACCACCTCTACAGCCACACAGAAATGCAGCATGAGGTGCTATAAGCATATAAATGTTCTCTGCTTAACCCATTATAACTACTGCTGGTGCCTTCCATCTGCTTCTCAAGAAAAATCAGCTGTAAATCACCTCTACCTCAACACCCCTAAACAGAAATTGCAACAAAGCTTACAGAAATCAACAGAAGGGCAACCAGTGCCCTTTAAGTTCTAAGCTAGATCTAGGTCTGAGTTAACACCAAAGTAGTTTTGTTTTAACAGCTGAAAAATCATTGCACCAAAGATACACTTAATATTGTTATACTGCAAACTGACCACAGTGAAATGCAATTTGTGTTTCAGAAGCCAGTGAAATGAACTGAGGCCATAATTCATAATTTCTTCATTTCTACTGTAAGCTCCCAGATGCAACAAAATATATTATGATGCATGCTGAAATCAGTTAAAGTTAAAAACTAGATGTGCATTGATCTTGATATTAAGTTTAGTCTTAAAAAAAATATATTAACTATATTACTAAGCATGTTAATTTTAAAATACTATAATGTGAAAAGGGAAAAAAATAGTAAGAGTTTTTAGTTCCTTTTTAAACCTGAGCACTGTTTACCCTATTGCATTGAAGAAGGCAAAGCCCCATTGAAAACCAGAACAACATAAAACACAGGCTTATGAAATTAAGAGTTGGTGTCATACAATGAGTGCCAATAAGGCAAGCAAGCACAAGTTATCAGCAGCTGGCTTCTATGAACTTCTAAGGTTGACCTAGGAACTTGTATGTTACAAATCTATTATTTCACATCATGTCAAAGCTCCAGAAATAGTCAGAGCTTTAAACAGTGCCAAGTACTTCTTTTGCTACAGTGACAACACGACCCACTCTGGGGAATGTTTGTATTAGCTTGCTTCCTATCCTTTCTGCATACACTCACATTTGGCTCTTTTTTTCCAAATCTATGCCCTTTTTTTTAACACTGACATTCATTGTAAAAGTGAGCTATTACCACTCGTGCAGCACTCACTGAAGTTGAAATTACCTTTTTCATTGCTTTATTGCTAGCCTAGGGGGGGAAAAAAAAAAAGAAAATCATGCAAATTAAGGTATAAGAGATAACTTTGGAGACATTTTAGTAGAACAGATCAACTGCCATGGTTTTATATTGATTATCTCCTTGTGTTTATTGACTGACTCCATAGGTTTTCACATCATTAGTAAGCTGAAATTAGTGTTTATGGACAGGCATGCACTGAGATAAAAAGAAATACTAGAACCAGATATAAAATTAGACCACAGAATTTATGTCTGACTTAAGCTGATCATTATTTCTGGTATCACAGTTAAGTAGAGAGCTAGTTACACTCTGACATGTCACTATAAGCAATAAAATCAGGCTTCAAACTAAGAATCTTACATATGTCAATCAAACTGGAAAAAAAAAATACGTATCATTCATAATCATCCAGTCAAGCCAATAAGAGACACAAACACCGAGATACTCTCTTTTAGGATATTAGCCTTCCCATTCTGGAGTAGATTCTGTTATCACCAGATTAAAGGGGATGAACTATTTTCTGCTTACAGATAAGAATTTAGGGTTTTGTTCCACCATAAATGATTCTTATTTATCAGATATTTGGTTACAACAGCTCTGTTCTTCTAAGATGTATTCTACTTGGCAAACATTAATGTAAAGACCATGAAACAGATTCAAATAAATCAGAAAGAACCAAGTCTAAAAATAAATACACCAGCAATTATACCCTTGAAAATCAATTAAGGAATATTTTCATTTTATCCTCTCAAAAGAAAATCATTCTGTAAACAAAGAAGCCTTCTCATTTATCCAGGTTTGCTTGAGGTTTTTATGAAGTGGTTGTTGTTGAGGAGTTATTATGTTCACTCTTTGGAGTTTTCTTTAGAGTGAACTTCTGGGAACATACCTAAGTCAATTCAGCTTCCCTGTCATGACAAGGTGACGTAATGGTTTTGTCCTCTGTCTCACTTCAGCTCTTGGACTCACTACTAGGTGATGGCAGGACCACCAAACTAACAGCACATCACACTTCACTGGTAGTCTCATGGCTTCACTTCTGCCAGCAGCAGTTTCAACCTCCTGTTGCTGCTAAATCCCAGGTCTCTGCAGGACCACCTGCATTAATGCAGAACCTAGGAACTCCTAGGAAAAATACCCTCAAATATGTTGACAGAAGTAGAATATTTCTGTTGAAAATACATTTCACCTCATTTTCAGTTGTTGAAGTTGTGTTCTTTGCATCAAAAAAACCCCAACAGAATGATGTTGTGCTAAAGCTAATGGATATCAGTAAGTTCAGATAAGTACCCCAGCAGATCATACATCACAGAAGAACAGGAGTACAACAGTACCATTGAAATGAATGCAGAATAAAATCAGGTGACAGAGCAAAAAGTAGACCATAGTAACAATTAGCTGAACTTACTAGAGTTGAACTAGAGATTTCACAATACCCAATAGCCTATAACTGGATCAAACAAAACAATGAAACTGTTTTGGCATACAGAGGAATAGCCAAATTCAAGAAAGACTTACAACACTCTATAATTGTGCTGAATCAATATGTTACTCTCATAAATCATGACATAGAACTACAAGTAAAATCAGACCGCATGGTAATGAATGTCAACTTAACTTCCTTCTACTTCCTAACAGAAGTGAAAAGGAAATGTATTTCACTTGAATAAAAAGGGCTCCTGATACTTAGCATAAGCATGTAATTATTCCTCACATTTAAGAAATAAAGCTATATGGGAAGCCCCATACCAAATTATTCTAGAGCATTTTTCTTGGAAAATTTTTTCACTATCATTTTACTAGAATATGAAGGGAAAGGTGTGCATATTGGTCAGTTATACTAATAAACTTGTAAGTTTAATTAAATGATTATATCATATCTATGTGTAAACTGTAGGTGTGCAGTAGGCACCCTGAATCTACATATCTAACATAGAAATGGGACTGCTACAACACATAAACATATTTCAGTACATTCAAGTAGAAATTAGGAGGAACATATAGGACAGGAAAGGGTGAATAGGTAGCTAGTAGAATTATTGAATAACTGAAGTGAAATTTTGGTTAATGGAAACATTATTTCATCCCTATGGGGTGTGTGTGTGTGTTTTCTTTTTCATCAAAATTTTTATGAAGCCATTTAACTGAGGGAAATTAGTGATTTCATTATGTAGTATAACTGACTAGATATGATACTAAACCAGGAAATTATTTTACCAATATCTCTGAACTGTCGGCTCCAATGAGGACATAAACAGCAGACCACAGCAGGTAAATGAGATTATTTGTGTGAAATAAACGTGTTGTATAGTATTATTAAATATTTCCAGCTCAAGCAGCTGGAAGTGTACACATAAATTGGTATCTAGGTAGTATGATTCAGGGAGTCTGCAACTATGGACAAAATTGTTTCTAAAATAGGAACTGAAGTAATAATTTTAAAAGCATTCATGACACCCTAAGGAGTGTCAACAGTTTATAAAAATTTTAAAAATACAAATGTCATTCTGTATTGTATAAGAATCTTGATGGGAGGAAAATGTAACCTCTCACCTAATGTCCTTTTTGCAAACATAACTGCTTCCATAGACATGGTGTGAAGAGGTGCTTGTCGCAATCTCGGTTTCAACACCGTACCATGTATTGCCCATGTCCCACTAGTGGTTCTCACTCCATTTTCTTTTAACCAGAAAAAAAAAAAGTTATTACATTAAATCCCTTCATGCTTAAAATGAAAATAAACAAACACAAAATATCCTTCACCTTTTTTGTTTCTCTCCTCTCTGGCAAGTACTGCTGTTATGTGACTCTACACATGAACTGTTGTCAATAGGCTGCCCTGAAGCTGAAGTTCTGGGTGGCATGCTAGACAAGGTGATTCACAATGAGTATTAGAGACATATCGACAAATTCATCCTACTTCCCATAATTACTGACATGCTGGAATTGACAGCTTTGTAAACTATTCTAATCTACTTCCTTAAAATGTAATCAGCAGCGATACAAAGCCTTCGAATTTTTTTAATGTCGTGAATTGTGGAACACACCCCTTTAAAGGGGTCTTTTTTATGCCCAAACCTCACAAAGAATAAGACATCAAATTTAAAAGAACAGCTGAAAATGTCTTTTCTGATTTACTTAAGTTGTCCCTGAAATTCATCATCATTCCTGAGAACATTGCCTTATAATTTAAAAAGCCCTGCAGCAGCACTAAGAGAACCCTTGGATATCCCTCTTCAACAGAGCTATATGGCAGATGACAGAAATTCAGCTCTTATAGCAAGCCAGTCACGGTCAGCTGTTCCTCCACATTCCCAATGTAATAACACTCCACAGCAATCAAAAAGAAAACTGACATGAGGGCTCTATTTGGAGGAAACAAAAACAAACAAACAAAAATACTGCAAAATAAATGAAAACCCACCTGTCTGACCCTCACTAAATTATACCTACAATTAAGAATGAAGAAACAAAAATAAGTTCAAACCTACAAGAAGATGACTGAACAAACCTCTGAACATGCCTATGCTGCAAGGCAGGTGCTTCCTATGCTGGGCTACTCCAACTACTCCTGCTGTGGTCCCTGATCACCCACGCAACAGAAACCTGAAAGCAATCTCATATCCTTTTGGGGAACCCCCCAGCCTGGGGCATGTGAGGGGGAGTGATCTCAGCTCTGAGACACACACTGTGCTGGATGTAAATGCAGCTATCTTGCCCTGATCACTCCATAAAGAATTATAATATTCCAGTTTCAAAACAATGCCTGAAACACCTCTGACTGCATATTTTAGATACGTTTGTAACATTCTGTGAATTTGTAGTAGTTAGGATCCCAGGAACAGCTCTAGAAGAATATATTTCCTAATTGCAGTTAATAAAAATTTGCTATTTTACAAAAATAACAAATATCCCATTGCACCGATATGCAGTAATATAATATTTATGATTTTTCAGACAATTACCTTAAACACTTCCTGCTCTGCCCAAATAAATACAAGCACATGCAGAAAATTAACTGGCTGTCTAGGTGTATTGGAACAGAGTGAGAGTGGCACTATGTACTACAAATATAGATACTGTGTTTCACCTCTTGAGAGACAGTAATGTGATTCTTGGGCTTTTGTGACAGTTTAGTAAGTCTGTCAAAGACCACAAGTCTGAGGGTAATGATAAGGTAATTTAATTACATTAAACTAACAGAAGTGATATACAATTTCTGGTATTTTTACACAGATTTCAGTTTCATGCTACAGTGTAGAGCAGAATGGGTAATACTGCAGCTCTAATTAATACAAGCTACCCAAAACAGTGAGGTTAAATCCTGGAACCATTCAGAATCTACAATATCTTCCTAACAGAACTGTGAATTTTCTTTTAGACAGTAAGAGCTCTGATCCATCTTCAAACTTGAAAAATCCACTACTGCTCCCCAGTGATAAATTGGTAATTGAAGCAGTTGGGTTGGCGCACAAATAACTCTCTGATGTTAGATAGCTTCCCAACTCTCAAAAACACGGAAGCCTTGAAGCTTCAGCACTTTAACGTACTCTCTGGAGAATTGATACAGGAAATTATCAGGAAAAAGTCCTGGTACTGGCTTCAATTGCACCTTAGAAGAACTCTTTCAAGTTCCACAGTATGGAAATCGCTTGTGCCTGGTGCTGCTACAGCAGCCCCTTGGGGGCTGGGGGATGTTATTAGGTTTAATTTGCCCGTGTAGTTCTGCAGCTGCTACTATAATTTAAACTTACAGTATCAGACTTCTAGCTTTTTCATTTTAACAGTTTGCCTGAATTCAGAAAGTAAAAGTGAAAATCATTATTTTATTCTGCCTGTCAGCGAGCTAGGGAAAAAAAAAAGGGGGGGGAGGGGGGAGGTATTTGATGCATTCATTTCACTTTCATTCCAATAAATGTAAACAACTCCTAATCTTGACATGATAAGATAAACAACTTAAATATATGTACCTAAATAATTTTAGTGTTCAACAGTACAAAACAGGAAATATTTCAAACCTGCATTATTTTCTTTTATTAGTTGTTGCGTAATTTATATTAAATTACTGTGAAGTCTCTGCATACTTACACTTGTTCATATTTCTAATAGTACCTTTCCTTGGTTTTGGAATTTAACAACATAATATACTCGCAGATTTATATGTTTAAAGACATGATGCTTCTCAGTCTCTCTGCATCTCTTTTCCACATCTGTAATACATGCTACAGTGCCCTCTCATGGATACTAAATACCTAACAACAGAAAGAGTGAAAGCATCAAACCTGCAGGATCACATCATTTCATCCAAGACCTAATAAGTTAGTTAAAAAGCCATGATAAGAAAAAGAATTCATAAAATTCATACCGTATGTGTTCAACTTTGCATTCATGGTAATTACTGAACCCAAAGAATTTTAGGTAAAGGCAGTGATTGAAAACTGTTCTGGGATAGTGATCCATGGTCAAATCTTCCCCTCAGATATTTCAGTATCAAATTCATCACCACAACTTTCTCAAGCTATTCTATGATGTTCCAGGAGTGTCTTCAAACCAAGTCCCATATATTCCACAGTCTCCTTCACTTCATACTCACAAGAAATGTTAATACCACACAGCACATCCAGGCTGTGATCTTTGCTGGGAGACACAACAGTAATTCTTCCAGCAACGTTATATAGCTACAATTACTTTGGAGAAATAAGCAAATTTGTCTTTTTAAAATTCAGCTTCTCAAAGTATTAAAAGGACTAACAAACCCAATAGAAAAACATATTTTATTTATCAAAACTGTGCAAACATTTATGATGGACAAGCAACATATCCAGTTGCATAAATGTTATTTTATCCAGAGAATAAAATCTGTGAAGTAGAATTTTTGAGATCTGTGTATGAGGAAAATAAGCAATAATCTACAAATGACCAAACGCAGCCAATGGGGTAATAATAAGTCTAGAACACAACAAAAAATGTACTTGGGAAGGAACAATACCATGAACCAGTACAAGTTAGGGGTAAACCCACTGAAAAGCAGCCCCATGGAGAGGAACCTTGGTGTCCTGATGGACAGTAAGTCATCCATGGAAGAGCAATGTGCCTTCATGGACAGGAAGACCAATGGTATCCTGAGGTGAATAAAGAAGAGTCTGGCCAGCAGGTCAAGGGAGGTTCTTCTCCCCCTCTACTCTGCACTAGCGAGACCACATTTGGAGTACCGTGTTCAGTTCTGGTCTCCGCAGTTCAAGAGAGACAGGGAAATGCTAGAGTCTAATGGTAAGCTACAAAGATGATTAAGAGACTGGAACATCTCTCTTATGAGGAAAGGCTGAGAGACCTGGGACTGTTTAGTCTGGAGAAGACTGAGAGGGAATATTATTAATGTTTACAAATATGTGAAGGGTGGGTATCAAGTAGAAGGGACCAGTCTCTTTTCAGTAGTGCCCCATAATAGGATGAGAGAGAATGGTTACAGGCTGGAATACAGGAAGTTCCACCTCAACATGAGGAAAAACTTCCTCACTGTGAGAGTGATGGAGCACTGGAACAGGCTGCCCAGAAAGCTTGTGGAGTATCCTTCTCTAGAGACTTTCAGGACCTGCCTGGATCTGTTCAAGTGTGGCCTGCCCTGGATGTTCCTGCATTGGCAGGGGAGCTGGACTTGATGATCTCGAGAGGTCCCTTCCAACCCCTACCATTCTGTGATTCTACCTGTATTCAAGTTTGTGAACTTGAAGTATAAGAGAAACATTGGTTCGGTCCCTTCCATAGACTGCGTACATTGTACCTGTCATGAACCACCAGGATATCAACAGAACGGGGTCACCATTTATAAACATCAAATGAAAGTGTTTAATTTCAGCTTTGGCTACAATGCAATTACAGGTTTTTTAAGAGTTTGGAATAGGAATGTAGAAGTTTGGAAGTACAGTTTTTGGAGATACTTAGTTTTTACAGAAACCTGAATTTAGTTACAAAAAGTTTAAAAGTACTGAAGCATTTAACAAAATAAAGAGAAACCACTAATTACACCATGAAAATCAAACAAAATGCTTTACGAAACAGCTATTGCAGATCTTGAGCAAAGTAATAAACTCTCAATAAAAGTACAAAAAATAAAACACTTTTCTGTAATTCAAAATTACTCCTGTAATGTGTGTTATAAAAATTTGAACAGTTGCGTGGGACTGCAGGTAGAGAAAAATGATCTACTGTTAAATTTCAAGACAATTATCTAGATCATATTTTCAATGCAGAATATTTAAAGCAACTCTCATTATTTGCAGAATGAGAAAAAAAATTTAAAACTGTTTTGTTTCAGTTTTGGAAATTAGAAGTTTCTGACATGATAACAGAAATAGATCTAATTACTCCCCTGGTTAAAGACATAACATCTGGGATTGGACTGATTAAATTTAAACCATTTGAGCAGGCTGTGAAATGATAAACAGCTGCAAAGGTACAGGATATTTTGATTACAATTTAGACTCCTGACAGCATGTAACACATGCAAATGAAGGTACAGTTATTCAGTGTGCTAATTTCCACGTTCTGTTTTGGAATATTATAGTTAGAGCAACACATATAGTCCATTTATTCATAATATGTATGTATATGTGTGTGTGGAAATATTGCAACATTTAGAAAAATTTATCAAAACCAGGAATACAATATTCAGTTTGGACCAAAAGGTCAATTGTCTTCATTCCTAAAATGTTAAAAACGGGGAAGCTAAATCTCAACTCTAAACCTGTTTTCTCAGAGACAAGAAGCTTCTGGTGTTATATTTGTTTTCAGAATATATTCTGCAAATTCATCAGAGATGGGAAACTGACTTTCTAGTAAAGAGTTCATATTAAAAAATGTGCTGTGTAATAATCTGAAATATTGCTTTACTAAGGAAAAGAATTTTAATGCTAGTTAAGAATTACTCATCTCAAACTTAAGTTGGGGAAAACACAATTAATGCTCAAGCATGAACAATTTTTGAAATATTTCTATGCATTGAATCTGTTTCTTATATTCAACTGCATAAAACCCACAGCAGGAGGTTAAAAAATATGTAAAAGAGAATGAAGACGTTAAAATGAAGACTTTAATTTAACCCTATAGTCAGAAGACCACATCAGACATCAAATGTCTTACATTTTACATTGGTTGCATGGGAACAGAGTCTTAAAATTATCACTCAGTATTGCACTTGCATTTTATTAAATTTGGAAATGAAGCTAAAGAGAATAGTAACATTTATGTCAAATGCTGGTCAGTTGGCACTTATTAAGAGCTGAGAAACAGAAATGGGCTTTGATTCTAGATCACAAAAGTTATATCCAGTAGGCTCATCGGGAGACTGCAAACAATTTGTACAACTCTCCAGATTTAATACAGATTCCTTTAATGTCTCCTTGATGTTACTTCAAAACCAAATTTCACAGAAAAACATATTCCCCCCAAATCAACATCTTTGTCACCTACTGAAAGCACTTAAAATAAATGTTATGCTGTAGCATAAAGAATAACTTTGAAAACATCTTCAATTGCACACAGCAAATGATACTCTGGCAAAGCCTTTCAAGCATTCCATGGAAAGAAACTATCAAGTGACTTCTCATAAACCGTGTCTGAGCCTTCACATGTTTCTCATATTTAAAATGTTCTGAAAAACAGACCAGGCAAGCCAGTTCAGCAGGGACTTCCTCTTACCTTTCAAAATCAAACTTAAGTTCAATTCCTTACCCTGCTCCCTCTTCTATAATGTATCTTACATAAACTGCTGTAGATGAAGAAATATTATGGAAATGTTTGCAGATTACTAGTTTAAATTCCCCAAATAAGAAGCTTTTGTTGTTTGGGGGGGTGGGTTGGTTTTTTTTGTATGTGTGTGTGATTTTGGGTTTTTTTGTTGGGTTGTTCGGTTTGTTTGGTGTGTTTGTTTTGTTGCCTTTTTTAAAAAAAAAACTAAGTGCTGCTACTGGGAATTTTGACATTCACAATTCTGTTAGCTACACACAAAAAAGTAGTTCTTGAATGCATACTTTTTGAGAAAGTAGATCCCAAATGTATTAAGAGCAATATCACAGCTTAGCAAAAACATAAATGTAGCCTTTACTTCAGAAAAGCCTTTTCCTAAAACAGCAATACAAGAATATTAACAAGAGGTTATAGGCATATAGCAGAAACAGTAAACTGTGAATTAATCCTACTAGAAGATTAAAGTATGACTATGGAGAGATAAATTCTTACGTGTGTCTATGCAGCCATTTCCACAATCCTTAGAGCAGCTGTCACACAAAAGTCACTGCTAGTGAACAAAATCAAACAGTTCACTAACTGAAATATTTAAATCTTAGGTTATCCTTAAAATATAGTGAGACAAGTAATAACATCATATTCACAAAAAATTCAGAATGAAACCACAAAGGGCAGATTTTTGCAGAATGGTGCAAAAATGCACGGGACTCCCAACAACTCACCCACTCACCCACTGGTAGGGATTGCTGGTGACATGGGAAGACAGCAGTTTTTGTCAGGGAAGGTTATTAGATTTCTTTATAATCAGAAGCAATGCTGGCCAGAAAGTATTAGTATATGGGTCATCAAAGGTTGCCTTCAGAGGGACTTAGCAATTTAAAGTGAAAGCTAAGCAAGGAAGCACATTCAAGCTGTGATATTTTACTTCAGAAATGCATCTCCTCTTCTACAATTAGCTAAGCTTCTTCAAGTATTGGAGCAAATTTATTTTATTTTATTTCTTTATTTATATTGATAAAAAGCTATCAAGTACTTAAGAACATTCAGATAACATTTTAACAATCCTTCTTCCCTTCTGTATGCTCTGCAAAAAAAAAAAAAAAAGGAATTACAGTCCCTTGTTTTCTCATAGATTATTTGGTTTAGATGACATGAAAACAGATTATTTTATATTCAAAGTCACATAATGCTAAATTTCAGACTATCAAACTTCTTTTGATCCTTTCAAATGATAGGACTAGAAAAATGAACTGGTAAGCACTTTACCTGTCAAAAAAAGAAAAATTTGTATTTCATTTTAATGTAATCTGGCTGGCACCTTAATACAATACATCTGTAAATCCCCAAGAAACTCAGTCCAGGCTAGAAGAAGCACTACAAGTTAGCATCCAATACAAGCAATACTATAAAGTCACATTTAGAAAAACAGTCTAACTCTTGTTTCAGTGGTTGTGTACACTAACTGTTCCTATGACTATTATGACAAGAAAAGTGTAAACATCTGGTAGTATATTCAACAAGGTATCATGTCACAATACCCGACTGGTTTTTACAGAGATACAAGCTGTCTTGTGGTGAAACAGACAATACTGCATCATAGGACAGACTTGCATTCTTTTGTCTTTCGACTAGTATTAAAAATAAATAAATACTACATCCAGAAGCTTTATTACCAATAGCAATGGAGAGGCAGCAGAAGCAGTCTCCTCAGCTGAAGCAGTAAAATGCCTATCAGAGTCATGGCTGTATCCTACAAAAAGTAGTTGAAAAACATAGCGTTCTCTTCCTTCCCAGACTCCCTTTGTAGTGCTGCCATTTAAATCAGTTACTTATCAGCACATACAGCCCAGAATATTAATTTTTGAAAACACTGACCTATCACAGAAATGTTCTATTTGTTTGGAGGGTTTGTTGTTTGATTTGTTTGTTTGTTTACACACCCACATCACTAAGACTGACTTAGAATTCATCTTAGCCAGTGAGCATGCTAAAAGTAGCAGAAGAAAACTCCATCTGTCAGCATAACAGAGAAGTCTATAACAGGAAATGATCACATCCATTTTCAAAGAACACACACTCGATGTTACATTCTGCTCTCAAAACAGAATCTTCATTAAAGGTATGATATAGTTAAAAGAGAGTTTTTCTCCAAATAAGAGGTTTGCCCTTAGACTGCAAGCTGGAGGATAACACAGTCCTGCACTGAAGACATACTTGTAAGGCCTGTTCAGAAAGTGGTCTTGCCAAATGTCTTGCCTTTCCAGAGGAAGACTTTCCAAAGCAGTGAACTATTTATAAATTCCTGAATGCTGAAAGAAAAATACTATGAACATCAGGTAATCTGTAAATAATAGTCTGCCCAAGTGGCAAGACACAAAGTAGAAGAAGCACCATGAAGAGCAAGGCAGCAGCTTTCACAGAACACATGCAGAGAGCTGTGAGCAGGGCACACGGGAGGGAATAGTGGCTTTGACAACTTAATAGTTGAGCTCTACTAGTGGTTGTCTCCCTCTTGGAAAGAGCTCAGACATGGTCTCTACCAGGCAGAAGGTCACACATTCAACACTTGCCAGGATGGATATGGGAACTCAGACAGAGCATCCACGGAAACACAAAGCCATCCAGGTCATGGGCTGTAGGAGTGTCACAGCCTTGCACTAGCAATGAGTGGCAGTGATGAGAACTGCTGCGTGCATTGCAAGCAGGCAGATGACCTCCTCTGCCACAAGAAGAAATTGAAAGGCTGAGGAGCATCAGGGAGGCTGATCAGGAGATAGAGCCTGACAGAATCTATCCTCTTGAAACAAAAATAGAAGCACCAATCAGAAAGTGCTCAGAAAGTGAATCAGGTTGTGCCCTGCTTGTACAACCATCACTTCAAATGATGAAGTGTTTTACTTGAAACTTCTGTATTATTCCTTGCTACAGTATAAATAGAAAATACATTGATTAAACTATCTAAAAATATAACATGGTAAAAGAGAATACACCTTTGTCACTTGCTCATAACAGTAACCAAGCACGCCTACATCTACTGGAGCATGGGAATCCTGCTTCCGTCAAGTAACAGGAATGACACGTGTGGAACCAAAGTAGCTGCTAAAAATAATTGAACTTCCAGAGTCTTTTCATTTCCTTGTATTCTGTGGTTCTGAAGACTACAATAAAACCTAATTTTTATCTTCTGAACTTCTACCTCAGGTTAAAATCTCATTGGCACCAGTGTACCAAATATGTTTGGAAAATGAGTCATTTCAAAGAAAACTAAATATATTTTTTATATGTATAACACAAAATATATTTTATTGCTCCAAACATAAGTAGCATCAAGTAGCATTAATATCTTCAGTCAGCTGTTAAAGAGATCACTGATTTTTCCTGCAATCCCAAGATTAATAACAATGACTGAAGGTATTTCCTGCAGAAAGGAATAGGAATTCGTATCAGGCAAAATATTTCCTTTTCTTCTCCATGGATGTATAACCTGCAGCAATAATCTCTAATCATTAAAAGCCATAAATATTTTAAATTTGTATAATCTTGTATTTAATTAGAAAGCTTTTTCAACTACCTAGATATAAATAGCAGTAATCAAGGAGTAAGCACGCTATATGACCATTGAAGGAAGTCATTAAAATACTATACTATTTTACATCTTTCAAGAAATATAGGCTGAGTAAAACTTTATAGTAAATAATTTCTTTGATTTGCCAGAACACACACGTATAATTAAAGTAAAACAAAGGAGCTTTATAGTAATGCTCAAACTTCTGATAAGCTATTGCCAGCAATACCACTAAAATAAACTGTTGATTTTAAATTACTGACATGAAATGTATACTAAGTACATGTTAGATACATGGGAAGTAAATCAAAAACTGTTTTGCTCAAACAGCTGCTACTAAATGCTTGTGGAAATACACACCCTGAAGAATATTAATAGTAGCTGCAGATGGTTTTTAAATCCATCCATCCATTACAGTTAAATCACCTATGCAAAAGCAGTGATATGAGCAAATAACAAAAAGACACTGACAGTCACAAAAGCCTACATGGAACTTCAGAAGATCATCAGGGAGCAAAACTCCATGTGGCCGATAGAAGCGAATGGAACCACAGCTCATTAGCACGAGCCTAAATATTTGACCATAATTTCTTTGCGTGTACAGTTTAGCATCTGATGAGTTCAAGTATATTTCAGGGACATGAAATAATTTATGAATTTGTCTGGTATTGAAAACTTGTGTAATTTTCAGTTCATAACCTTATCTTTACATCCTAGAAATTAAGCATTATGAGAAATGATGTATCTGAAAATTTCTGTTCTTGTTCTCTGTGAAGCTAATTGTTATTTTATGTTACTGTGTTTAACAAAATGTATATAGCGTAACATAACATTTATTCTGTAATTTATTTTGAAGTCCTAACAGGATTTAAATGATTCTTTTGTCCCAGCTAAAAACTATCCTAAGTTTCTTTTGGGGTTTGTTTGTTTTGTGGGTAGGTTTTAGGGTTTTGGTTTTTTTTGCTTTGGGGTGGGGTGGTTTTTTGGTTTGGGTGTTTGTTTTTTTTTTTACAAATGAATAAGAAAAATTCTGAAACTAAAATTTACAGAAGAATAAGCTTGAGCAGACATGAAGGTATTCTCAGAAACCATTCCTGGGTCAGGGTTTGGGGAATGAAACATACAGTTATGTTTCATTTGCAATCCTAGAAATATATCAATATAAGCATAGTTCTCCTCAAAAACTGATGATAGCAGGTCTTCTAAGAAGGCAAAGTTGTGCAATATATTACAAGCCAAAGAATCAGAAACTATTATCCAGGGGAACCTATTGAAGGATAAAAATCCTTGAAACAATGTAAGTTTTACAATACTACTTTTAAAAAGAAAGGAGAAAAATTCTCTGGGCTCTGGTCCACGTGATCACGATCATCAACTGTGCCATCAGTCAGCAGAAACCTCTATGATTTACAAGGTAAGTTCTATTTCAAGCAAGTTTCTTTCACATTTTCTCTTTATTGCTATGATGAACTCTGCTAATGTATATTACTGTTGAGGAGCACACAGAGTCATCAGCAACACATAGCAACCTACAGCAAACAAGAACCTGGTGTGACCAAACAACTAATCTATTTTTAAAAGAAGTCACTGAACAATAATTTATCAAAGAACAGATTTCCAGATTTAAAAACCTCCCACTTCAAACTTATTTTTGTAATTATTTTTTCATGTTTCCTCTTTATTCCACATTGAACATATTTATTCTTTTTAATTTCCAGCACCAGGAAAGAGAGTAACTGAATTTGCCAAGAATTCAATAAGCATCACAGTTTAATTATCCCATTTATTTTTAATTTTTAGCTTTGCATGAGGCTAAGACATACAATTCAGAAAGAAATACAAAAAACTACAGTTCTACTGAACAATTCATCACCCTGTATGTTCTGAAGTGACAGTATTTTCAAAGGTAAAATCTCAAGTTAATCATATTTACCAGAAAATAATTGTTTCAAATCATTATACCACTACTATTTGAAGTATATCCAATATTATAAACTGAAAAAAAGAAATCCATCTTGCAATTATTGACAGCAGGCTATTCAATTGTCTTTGATAAAGTGCATTTTCACAAGACCAAAACAGCAGAGAAAGCTGAATTAGTAATGAACAAGCAGAAAAATACAGTGCACAGAAAGTGGAAGGATTTGATTCTGGGGAAAAACTCATGGAATGGAAACAGAAAAGAGAAATAATGAAGAGAAGAGAAGAGAAAAGAGGAAAATAAATAAATAAATAAATAATCATTCCAGAGAGGAAAACAGGATGGGAAAAAGAACAACAGAAGAAAATGAAAAATCATTGTTTAAAGGACTTATGTTCATTAATAATACCAGGCATATTTTGGATTCAATTTAAGATAGTTTTCAAATTCAGGTTATTTTACATAGGCTGGAAATACAGAATAAAAAGTCTTCTCAGCACAGTGTCTTTCAATTTCTTTCACTTACACTCCCTAAGTAAAATCTTATTGAAACAAACTAATTATCTGCTGCACAGAAGAGAAAATGCCAGAAGGTCAAGATGCAGCTTCATTATAACTACTTAAAAGAATGCTGTGTTTCTGTGTTTTCTTTCACACAATAATATTAATTGAATACTAAGCTTCACTTACAAAAATGGGCCATTTAGCATATTAACTTCAATGCATCTACTAAGTAATGAGCAAACGTTCTACTGTGAGTTACTGTGTACTTACAGGACAACGTGAAGTTATGACCATTTACATCTAAGAATTTGGTCTACCGTTTCTGTAAGGAACAAGCAAAAAGAGTGCTGAGGGCATTTGACAAAAATCCAGGATATGTTTCAAATCCTCACACCCCATTCTGCAGATACATTCAGCTACATCCCATTATAAGCCTGAAAATCTGATACACTGGTGTTCTCCATAAAGCCAGGATAAATCCTTTATTGTGGATCCTTACTGCCCTTCCTTCACCCCACAATAATTGCTTTCTTTAATGCTCTCTTCACCAAGAATAAATAGAGACTCAGAGTAAGCTGAAATAGAAGCCAAATATGACTGGCCTTGAATTATTTTTTTTTTTTTAGCTCATCCAGAGCTCCTGTGGTAAGGCCATTAGGAGTGCATGAAAGCAGATAGCTCAAAGCCCACATAGTTATTGCTGGATTTAAATACAGATTGCAAATGAATGTCCTGTGGATAAATGCCTGTGAAAAACCCAGAGGAGAGTAAGTGCTTGGAAGATTAAGAGATTTACTGTAACCTCTGTGAAAGCTGAACATTTAAAGGGCAGGAATTCTTCATTTTTCAATCGGTGAATTTAAAGGGGTAGAGATTTGTACATTATCTCAGCAACTAATTAAAAGCCCTCTGTACGTGTATGAATATGTGCATACACATACTTACTTTTATAAATCAACAGATCTATGTTAGTAATAGATTATACAACTGTTCTGGTTGGTAATATTAATATAAATGTTAGTAGCCTCAATTTTTTTTAAATGGCACTTTTATGCCTCTAAGGTGAGATCATAAAATCATAGAATTATTTAGGTTGGAAAAGACCCTTAAGATAAAGTCCAACAGTTCTCTGTATTGCTCAAGTCCTCTTACTGAAATGGATGCAAATAGTTCCTCCTTACTCGAACAATACATCCTCAGGAAAAAAAAATTATATACAGCTTCATTTTGTAAGTCCTCTTTTTCTTCTTGCTTCATCATTTTAACTACCTATTACTCACAGGAAATATAAACTTGGACATGCTGAGAAACTGCTATGACAAGCTTGTCAGATTTTACTTCTCATTTTCTTGTCCAGTTCTTCCCTTTAATGCAGGAGATTGTAAGGACACAGACATATTCATGATTACTAACAGCAAACAACTGTTTCACACCAAAGGCCAAATATAATAGTCATATACCTGAAGATTTTGCTCCCCAAATAAACCCACACTATGTATGGCCAACAGCACATCGTGAGTCCACCCACTGTGGGACTAATCCTGCTCATGCTTTGCTGTTTCTGAAATTATGAGCGTTCAGGAGGAAACCTTTGAAGTGGAAATTTGGCTGCAGATGTCTGTACATTCACCTAATTCCTTTGAGAACTATATATCAGAAAGGGCATTCAGATGTAGGAAATTCTCACCATTCTCTATGACCAGAGTCATCAGCTTGCCCACCCTTCATCTGTCCCTATCCTGCATTGCTCCCTTTCAAACTGTAGCCGAGGGCAATATTCTCATAAATATCTTTGATACAGCAAATCCCTAAGGATTCAACCAGGGGGATCCATGTAAGAAATAAACACAATCACACTCTTCGACATCTGATCTTGCCTCCCAAAGGCATTTTAAAAATCACAGATCAAGTCCCCGAGCATTTACTCGGGACAAACCCTTCCAGAGTTTGGAAGTAGCAGCTTCAGGCACCAGTGAATTGCCAGATAAATGAAACACAAACCAGGAGGGTTTCCCTGATTGTAAATAGCTATGAATGTTGGGATCCTGTGGGAATATTAGGTCTTATATGTTAACAACCATTGAACAATAAAAACTTTCTATTTTTAACTTCACAAGAAAAAAAAAAAGCTGTAAACTTCTGAGAAATTCTATAATCATTGTGAAAATGTGGTCGCGAACATTTTCAGTTTTGATAGAGGGAATTAAGAATGGTGCCAAAAGGGAGCTCCTGAGGGAATTATTTGTTTGCAATTTAATTTGTTAGAAAATAATGTGTGACTGATAAGTATCACCAATAAAGAAAAGCAAGGAGGAACAATAACTGCATGTTACAAGTAATAAATATTTTTTTATTCCTTGATAATACTGGCTTTGTACTGACGTTAACAATATTGCTATTCATTTATGGAAGACCAGAGTCAGAAAAAAAGGAGGTTATGTACTTCCATGTGCAGCATGTGCTGTGTACAGGCAAAAGGGAACATTTTATACACTTCTTCACTCCAGGGCAACTATTTAATATTTAGGTTGAAAACAGTAAGATGCTTTAGAGACGTGGGTTAAAATATTCAAAAGATAAAAGAGCACTTCACAGTTCAATTAGTGGTTTTTGGAAGCTAAATTAATTAAAAAAAAAAAAACAAAACACAAAACACCGCCAATAATTTGCCTGGTTTTTACTAATACCACTGAAAAATTCTCCCAAATAACGCTTTAATATTTCCACACTTTGTATTCAGCACTATTGCTAAAATACAGACACTTCTGTGGAAAAGAGAGCAAAACCATAAGGAATTCCACGTTAACAGTATTCAGAAAAGGAGAGAGGGAAGAGCAAGGCCATTCCCATGAATCATTCAATTAACTTCCATAAAATGGAATTAGTAATTATTTTCCCCAGCCCTTTTTTATTTTCCCCCTTTTCTCCAGATAACATTTTCCACACTCCCAAAGTTAATTTAGGCCAAAAAAATCCCGAACAAACTTTGAGTTTAATTTTTGGTGCTTTGGATGTTACCAGTATTTTGTGTTATCCTTAGTATTACTCTCCTTCTGCCTTACTATAAGGGTAACAGAACCTCCATCCTAAAGAACACCAACATAGTAGATATTATATTACAATACAGTATTAAATAATTCCACAGGTATCATGAAACTGCAACCTGACAAATATACTATAAGACTTTTTATACTCCAAAAGAGTTTCTTCTAGAAGAGTAGAAAGAGTTAGGTATGTTTTATATTTCTGTGAGAAAAGTTGCAAGTCTCACTTAACTTTATATGCAAGGAAACCTGGATTCCTCAGAGGAAATGTGTGATTCATTCCTCAGTTCTTTAGTGTTAAAATAATACATTATCCAAATTAGGATAAGTCCTTCTTGTGCTGAGCTAGGCAGAAAGGGGTTTTTTTTGCATTGTATAATCTTGCTGGTGTTTATATGGGCTAAAAAAATACAATGCAGAAGTAGATTTTCTTGAAACATAGTTCCAGCTATTAAAAACTTTATTTTTGTTTTTAAGTTGTGTAGCATGGAAACTTCATTTTTAAACTCTGGATTCAAAACAAAGCAAAAAATCAAAGTAAACTGTAGATTCAAATTATTGTGAATGACACAGTTTAACTTTGAAGTCTTTTCCCTGATGAAAAATCAAGCAGTTCTCAGACAAGCTTTTCACTTCAGTTTTCCTCAGATAAGGACTATGAATTCTTTTCCTAGTGTTTCTTGAAGAAGGAATCATCAAAAATAATAGTGTGTTAGGGCTGAGGAAACTATTGGGTTGTGCATATATCTTTTACTTTGTCAGGTTGCAATGAAAGATCATTTTAATTTCCGCTCAGTAATTTACACCAACCAGGCAGAAGGATCCCACCGAGTAGCAAATATATGCACCAGGCATTCAAGTGAATGTGAAATATAAATTCAATGAAAATTTATGGTAATTTCTTTAATGACTTCAAGATGGTCAAGAAGCAAAAAAATATTTTATGTTCTGTCAGGTTTTCAATTACTTTGACATACAAGACAAACAGTTCCCTCCTCTATCTCATAGTTCTTCCCCACAGTTGTTCATTTACTCATTCTAATAATTTTCTACATTTGTATTTACCTCTGCAAGTTAAGGCGATCCTATAAAAATTAATTTTGATGCCTGATTTTGCCACCAAATCACGAAAAAGCACTGACCTAGCCCCATCTGAATTCTACTATCCCCTCATTAGTCAGTCTTCTAATGCTATAGCATTGATCTCTTTTATCCTGTATAAAAGTAAGTTTGTTCAAGGGTTCATGCCACTGTTCACAAGGGGTTGTGAAGGGCATTTTACTACCAGAGAGTGCACTTCTCCATGGGAACAAAGGCCTTCTAAAGTTTTCTATGAGATTGAACAGTATGAGTCAAACCTCTCATATAGTTAAGTAAAAAGGTCTACCATAAGTAGTATCCTGTCTTTTCTAGAGGGCTTCTTTGGATCACAGTGGGTAGTTTTTGACCTTACACAATGTCAAGGGAAAAGGAGCCTTAGGCACCTCACTTTGAACACAAAATAAACAATTGACCAGGTTTCAAAATCCATGTTGTGCCTTCTGTACATATTCCTGCCTGCTTTGGTCTCCAGAATATTGTTAAATCCTTTATTATCAATGGACTATAATGGATGAAGCAGATACCATTTGGTATTTCCCGACCTTGTCTTCAGAAACTGCAATATAAACTCACCAGTCCTGTCATTTTGTGTTTGCACATACTGCCTCAGCCACCACACCTTAATGGCATCACATCTATAGCAGGTGAACTGCAGAGCATGGAAAGCTCTGTCAGAACACATTAACTAGAAATCCTTGCAGTATCCACAAACAGTAAGTCACAGTGACAACTCTCTCTGGGCAGCTTTGAGGACCAGCTAAGCTTGATTACTCAAGCTTTCTATGATGACATTTAATAAAATATGCACAGGTAGTTGGAAAAGAAGAAAATAATATTATAAAGATAATTTTCAAAAAAAAAAATTGAAGAGAGTGGATATAGGAAGGGATATATGTTTTTACCAAAATATACCAGATATATCTTAATAGCACTGAACAGAAACTATACCACTTCATATTTTCAGTGAAAATAAAAAATAATCCTGCATAAAGATGAGAGGTTTCAGTAATCCTATCAACTAACATACCCCTAAGAGGTCTGTCAAAAGTAATAATGCCTGTTCTTGTATCAGTTTACATCAGTAATAACACAATATGAATACTAACATGCAAGAGTATGTTGAATAGAAACTTATAAAGATTTAAGAAAGAAAAGAAACCTTATGTCATCAGTGAATAAAACTGAGTCAGAAGAAATGCAATTCACCTTTTCAGAGCCACTAAGGATTAGGAAGCTTTATTCCTACTGTTGTCCACTGGAAAACATCATCAATATGATTTGATAAAATAAACACATGCTGTTTGAAAAATTCCTTTCAAAATGAAATTATTGCAGCACTTAGATTAAAAAAAAAAAAAAACAAACCAAAAACAAACACAACACCCACACAAAACCATGAAACACTATAATTTTAAAAAGTCAAAAACTAACTAGCTGCTGACTACCATACAGAACTGACTCTGACCAAACAGGGAGATGGTACAAAGGGCTGTTCCCTATAAAAGCACAACACTGAAATTTTCTTCTAAACCAGCTCAAGATCTAACATATTTCTATGTAGACTAAGAATAAACTGTACCATGACTTTTTTGTGTGTGCATATGAATATACAATCTCTCTACTCAGAAGCACACATATTCAAATTTAACCTGGCTCACTAGTACTCTATTAATGTGGCCATGGATTTTTTAGGATGCACTGTGTGCAGTATCAAAGGAATCACAAAAGAAGCAAATTATTTCACCCATAATGGATTTACAGGTATATAGCAGATTAAACTAATTTACGGTTCACATTTTCAGCCTGTACCAAAAGACAAAGTAATTTGTAACTCACAAAGATAGAATTAAGAGTTAATTCTGTTGAAGTAAACTCTTCTGGCTTGTAAATAATAGTGTTGGTAAAATCAAAATGTTTCCTTGTTGAACAGTACTGAGACTTGTATGCCAACAATAAAATTATTTAATTGTTCTTTCTTTAGCTACAGCATTAGTGTTTTGTTTTGGTTTGGGGTTTTTTTAATCTTTTAATTTGGAGTGTTCAGAAGACTGGAAGTGTTTGCCATTATTTGTAAAACAATTTATTTTATGGTAGTAAATTTTTATATGCCAACACTGTGATCCTGAACAACATATATTTTTCAAAGCTTGGCAGTTCCAAGATTTTCTCGGGCTTTCTCAAGCATATTTCATCTGTCTGTGACAAGGGTCACTGACATCAAAAGAATCAGTGATAAAATCAAATAAAATACATTGAATTATTATGGCAGGTGTTTTTCTTAAACATTAAGATGTTAAAACTTGCGAATACTCTGTTACTGATGTCTGCCTTCTGAAACTAGACAGCAATGGCAATTCTAAATAGATACCTCAAGATAAAAAAATTACTTTTTAATTAATTGTAATTTAATTTCATGATGAGATTTTATCTGTGAGAAAGAAAATACCACACACAAACCCAAAACTTCATAAGCAGATTCAATATCAATTATTGGATACTTTTTTTAATGAGCTGTTTGATCACTCCAGTGTTTACATGGCAGGATCTACTGTTGACATCTTCAATGGTTGACATTAAAAGTTAATATATGTTAAGAAAAACAAGTTTGAATGACTGTTAATACTGGCCTGCCATGAAGACTAAGTCTGTCTTAATACATCATTGAACCATACAGTATCTGTTGTTACTGCAATCCGTAGGATCTGTTCTTCCCTCTGTCGCCACTAACAGAAGAAAGGTCTAAAACCAAGAGCCATGTATACTAGTAGCTCTGTTCATAGATTTCCTCTTTTAGAGGACAATAATTTTATCTTTATAATCTTTAACTAGGTAGACTGTAACATGTATCAACAGCAGATCTAACTATAAGCTACAGGCAATTTGATGCAAAAATGAAAATATTAAAAAAGGCTTCAACAGTTTGTTTTACATCTGAAAGCCTTTCTGAAAATACACATTTTACCGTATATGTTTTGCTTCTGACAAATAACATCAGCACCTTGACATTCAGAATGGAGTTTTCTTATCAGAAAACTTTCTTTTCATATATATTTATACAAACCTATGAATTAAAAATTAAGCCTTTGGACATATATAACTTGTTCTTAATGTAAATTACACAAGTAGCCCCCTGAATCTTTAAAACTGAAGTTTTCACAATGTATTTTCTACAGAACCTTAGGTGAAAGGGGATCTCTGAAATTCACTTCACCCAACCTTTTACTCAGTGGAACTAACTTCAAGGTTAGATCAGATTAAGTTGTCAAAATCTCAAGATAATAATTCCCACAGCCTCTCTGAACAACTTATTCCAGTGCTTATCCACTTTATAGTGAAGTTCTGAATGCTTTATTCCATATATATAATTGTAATTTCTCTTGCTGCAACTTCTGACTATTTTCTCTTGACCTTTCACTGTACACACCCATCTTTTCTCTAAAATCCCTCTAGGAAGTTGAGGACTGCAACAGGATCCCCTATTAGCCCTTCTTTTCTTCACAGTAAACAAAACCAGCTGTGTCAACTACTTTTCAGGACTTAAGTGCTCCAGCAACCTGATCATCTTAGTGATGCTCTTCTAGACTTACTCCCTTTTGTTTATGTCTCTCTCCTACTTGGGGCCCAAAACTGAGCACAGTAGTCCACATATAATCTCAAAAGTGGAGAATGAGTAGGAATCACGTTTCTCAAACTTTGCAAACAAATCCCAGTGTGCAATTTAAGACTTCAGTCTATTAAAACTCTTTAATTACTTTTCAACTTGTCCAGGAGGACACCCAGGTCCTCCTCTGCAAAAGCTGCTCTCCAGTCAGTCCTCAACCTGTACCTGTGTATATTTCAGGTGCTGGACTTCACATTTTTCCATATGTTGAAATTCAAGAGGTTACTGCTGGGGCACTCCTGCAGCTTGTTGAGGTTCTTGTGGATGGTGGCTCTGTACTCCATCAGAACAATGATTTCACCATATTTACTGTCTTCTGCAGATTTGTTAAGTACGCATTCCATCCTATCATCAGGGTCACTAATAGAGATATTAAACAGCACTAGCCTCACTATCGGTCCTTAGGGGGTACCATAACCAATCATATGCCTATTAAGACTGTGAAAAGTTAATCTTTACACTTTGAACCTGATAGTTTGGCCAGCTTCTTATCTCTTTTGTACTCCAGTCATGCATCCCCTATCTCACCAGTTTGGCTAAATGATCCTATGGGAGTCAGAACATTATATCCCCATGTCCACAGACACAGTCATTTCACCATAGAAGGCAGTCAGGTTGGTCTTAAAAGTCTGCATGGAAATCTGTGCTGGCTATTCCAAATCACCTTCTTCAAATTCATGTGCCTGCAAGCAACTTTCATAAAGACTTGCTCCATTAATTTCCTGGCCACTGATAATTGACTGACTTGCTTTTAGTTTTTATCCTTTCTGAAGATACAAACAATATTGACCACCTTCTGGGAATCACTATTTTATATTCCACCCATATAGATCTCTTCAAAATTTACTAATTCTGCTTGCCACTGAAAACTTTCCAAGTACAGAATTCCACAAGAAAAATTCTTACAGGCTTGACCCTAATGACCTATGGGTGTTACTTTAGAAACTACTCATAAAAGAGTGAACTGCTTCTTTTAAAGACTTCTAATTTTTAATACATCATATAGAAAAACACCTCAGAGTATCAGAGATCACTATTGAGCTGAGGGACATCCCTGCTAGTATTTCAGTTTGAATTTGACCACACTTGTCTACAGTCCTTGTCTCAGCTACTTTTGGTAAGAAGAATGCTGCCATTTCATCAGTAAAGCTTTGTGACCTCTTCTAGGAAAAAAAAAAAAAAAGAAACATTAAAGATACTATTTTTTTCAAAGCAAAGGTGAAAAAGACTGCATTGAAATTTAAAGTTTACTGAGAATGACCAGCTATGTGTATGCACCCATCTATGTTTTACTGTAAAAAAGTATTATGACTGATAACACGACTCTGAATCAAAAGTGACAAAAACAGAGCTAAGTGCAGTAAGAACTATGACCATGTAATCATTGGTTTTCTTCAGTTTGATGATCAAATAAAAAAATAGTAAGAAAAAACAAACATACATACCCAAACAACACCCCAGGACATAGAATCATACTATCAGAACATTTCAAACTGAGGACCAAGAAAAAGACAAAATTCTACTGTCTTCCCCCAGTGATAAGAACATCTATTCACAATGCAAGCCTTCAAGGTTCAATCTTCTATTGAATTTGAGGACAGGAATGAAAGTGGAAGGACACATTTTTTATTCACTTTTTAATAATATTTATGTTTCCATTGAAAGTGAACAAGACTTAAAGGTAGGGATGGAGTTCTCCTTGTAAAAATGGAAAGATGAGTTCTTAAGTGTTCCAAAGAATAATTACAAATGGAACAGGTACAACAGAAGAAAGTTAATAATAATCCATTTCTGAATAATTTGTGACAAAACTGCTAATCAACTCCACTCAGAAATACCAAAGTGAGTCATTTTGATATTTCCAGTCTTATTTTCACTGTACTTATCTATGAATGAAATTGGTTAAGCCCTACAAAATGTTTGATCACAAAATTATTCATCAGCTTTCTTTTTTTCTTCTACAACATTGTGGGATCCAACACAGAAAGATACTCTGTCTTGGTTTTGTTTCTAGTCTAATGGTCACTATGCTGTTAAAGGCTGTAAAAAGAAACATTCCAGATTACCTTTAAAAAGTCATATACTCGTGATATATTCTTTATAATAAATTATATACCATCCCCACAAGGAAGGCTTCTATTTAAAGACACATTACCCTGACAAAGTGTCTAGAGAAGACTTTTAATAATTTTAATTTTGATTATAAAACAGAGAATTAGTTTACTAAGTGAGCTGCTTTGCTTACAATTACTTTATCTTTTTGGGTCTCTTAATATAAATGGAAAAACTGGAGGAGAAATCTTGATTACATCTATATACCTACAATGGTGTCTGCATGGGGACTCCAGCCAGGCTAGCCTATAAGCATTAATGTGAGAAACAAAGGAAAGACATCCTGCAGGTTAACTCACTCCCACAGCAGCAGTGTGAACTGTAGATTAGATCTGTTGCTTCCTTGATGATGTAAACTGAACTGGCATAAATGTGTGCTAACATTAATTAAGTTCCTCAATAGGGCAAGGAACTTGTCTCCTTCTCTTGAAATCAACAGGAATTTGTAATTCATTTCTTTGGAGTCTTAAAACTCTGAACTTGAGATATATTACCCCCTACTGTGAAACATTTCAGAAGATGAAAAATTAAATGAAGATTTCAGTGCCATATCAGGAAGACAATATATTTTGAATCATAGGAATAAAAAGCCATAAATGAGAAAAAGTCAGCATTACTCAGAAGTGTGTCACATTTAATGATACCTGCTTTATTCTTCTCCTACTCAGACACAGCTCAAAAATTCTGCTTAAGTTCCGTGACATGCTAAAAATTAAAAAAATAATGCCATATGAGAGGTACAAAATTATCCTTTCACAGTCTCATTGAGGAATATAGATCTAGGTTTGAAGTAAGAAAAATAATTGAATATAAGAAAAGCTAGCTCTTGGGAAATTAATACCAGGAAATGTTGATAAACTTAGGGTGTTGTCATGACTCATAGATTTGTTGCCTACCAGTTGCCAGTGTAGAAAAAAAACCCACATCATATTAAAAGACAACAAGTTACTGAGAAGGTCTGGATGGAAGCCATGGTCATCATAATCTATATCAGACCTAGTGATATAAGCAGAACAGGTTTTAACAGTTCATTAGCTGTACTCACAAGTGGAGATCAAATGCCAGAGGTCTCAGAAATGAGACTGGTGCCACGCTGAGGGAGAAGCAAAGAACAGCAGATGAACATCTCAGCAGAGTTCAGAAACAACATGGATGGACACAGATTGCTCCCAGAGTAACTGAACCTTACACAGCTAATGTATTATTGAAATTCCTGCCACAGCATAAAACATTAAGACAACACTTACCCTAAAACAGTATTAACACTAAAATGGAGAGACAAACCAGTTCAGATAAATCAGATGTATGGCAAGCTCTAAGCCTGAAGCCATACAGGAGGAAGGAAAAAAAAGAAAAAAAACCCCACACAACTGAAAGTAATTAAAAAGAGACTATGTTGATGTTAAACAGAGTTTAAAACAAAGCAAGTTGACAGTTTTCCCACTTTTTGCAAATATTTTAAGCATATATTTGAGGACTAAAAGCGCAGTTATTTTACAACATAGAAGGAAAAAGTGTTGTACATGTAAACACAATGCGAAGTCATGAAGACATGAGGCCATAAATGTCTGAAAAGGAAAGTGAACTTCGAGAGTTTGGAATATACAGAGTGAGAACTGTGAGTATGGAACAATCAGGCACACAAGGGGTGAAGATTGTCACCCTCTAACCTGCATATAACAGTAACCTTTTTGTGACTCAGACACCTTTAAGTACCTCAGGCCCCACTGCCTTAGCATAGAGATCAGAAACCCAATCCAGGTTTGCTAAAAGGAAACAAAGTAAGAATCCACTTGCTTCAGCTATCCAACACTGTTACAGAATTTCTTATGGACACACATACATGTCCTTTGGATGGAGACAACTTGCTAGGCATCTTGCTTTGGAGGTGGTACCCAAAAGGTACTCTGTACAGCTAGGGATATTAAAAGAAAGCCTGTGCAGTCTTATATTCAGGTGGAAAACTAGAACAAACCCAATTCTAATTCTCTGTAACTTTTTCAACCTGCAGTTACAGGCTTGTTTAGACCCTGGGCAGATGTAATAAACTGCCAAAGCAGGTTTTATTCAGTTGTCACCTAAGATGGTAAAAAAGAAAGGAATTTGCCATTTGAGACAAATCATACTTCATCAAAGGACATAAGCACATTCTTAAGTGTACTTGATGAACAATAAGGAACTTCAAAAATGCTTTAAGCATATTTAGCCATAAATTTGTACTCAAGCCCAGCTTCTGAAGAATTATTCATAATTTATAAACACAGTTTTCTAGAAGTCTGGGGTTTTTTTTTGTTTGTTTTTTTCATTCTGTCTGTTATTCAGTGGACCAAATAACAGATTCTCTACATAAAAAAATGTTTAACTACTATGAATTTCTCCTCCCCAAATCCAAAGTAATGTTTTGGGGATTGCTGAAATACATGTTAACATTGTGACTACATCACATTATTGAGTTATTCCAGGTGCACACATTAAAATTTCTCCCCATCCTCCCCACAACTTGTAATGTTAGGCTCTGTAGTACTGTCCCTTTGTATTTATTTATTTATTTGTAACAGGTAGCAGTTTACCATCCATCCACCATTTCTTGTATACTCAAGGCCAAGTAATGGAATAGCGGCATGATGAAAACAGACAAGTGCTTTGGAATAAGAAGAAAGATTTGCATCTGGGAGCAGTGGAAGTGACAACACACTGCCCTCAGACAGTCCTACTTATCCAGAGATCTCCAAGCTTTGACATTTGGGAGGTATCACAGAATACCCAGACAGAACCTGCTGTTCTTCTATACAAAATACTGCCATCCATGACCCACAGACTAGATGCTTAAGACCAGAGGATAATTCATACTGAATTAACAGTTAACTGGCCATGAAGCTCCACATCTTAACACAACATTAAGAAAAACAAAAAACAAAACAAAACAAAACAAAAAAAACCAACCAACAACAAAAACAAACAAACAAAAAAACCACAAAAAAAAACCACAAAAAAAAAACCAACACAACAACACACCACTTTTACAAGAGACCTGACTTCCAAAGACATCTCAAGCTGATCTGACAGTACTAGTTTCCAGGAAACTAACAGAAAATCCCCTCATCTGAAGGCTTTGGCTGGAGATTTCCTCCATTCCTCAATGCCCTATGCAATGCTCTTTCTCTGAAAGAAGGACTAATGCCATGAAAAAAGCAAGTAACACCATTTCCCTGAAGGCTGTAGCTTGGAGTTTGCCATCTTAAACTAAGACTCTGTCTGACCCAAAGCTGACAGTTTTCACAATCGGAAAACATGACTGCATAGGTGTCAAGTGCAGTAGCGCACAGAATTAGAAAAGAACTAGCAACAGGAAAGTACAAGGAAGGAGATTATAGTTTAGGTGAATCTTCTGGATTTCCAACTTGCAAGATTGTAAAAAGTCAGGATGTAGATTTAAAAAAAAAAAAAAAGTTGTAAAACACCAAATATTTTCTCTGACTGGTGTATAAAAATTTACTCTGTAGATATTAGGGAATTGTCATCTCAAGAGTAGTCGTGGGAAGCCACATTTAACAACCAAATGCAGTAGGAAAAAAATGTGTGAAACAAATTTTGCTCACATTTTAATGTATATTCCAATATAACTAGCAAATAATTTGTTATTCATTCTTAAGTAATATCTAGTGCTGAAATAAGAGATTTGCTTTTTGCAATTAACAAAGGTTACAAAAAAAAAGGATATTTAATTCTGATTTTTTTCCCTTTCTTTCTTCCTGTCATTGTTCACAGTACAAAAAAAAAAATTACTAAGCTTCAATTTCACAAAAAAAATTTAAAAAAAAAGAAAAAAAAAAGAAAAAAAGGAGATGTAGGCAGGTTTAGATCAAAGGAAAATAAATTAAATTTGCTGTACTAGATAGTCATTTGTGGGTTATGAATTCAGAGAGCTAGATAAAGAAACTACTACCAAATGCCTCACTGACTCCTATGTTTCAAAATAATGTTTCAGAATCAATTTTTAAAGGAGTTCTATGAATTTTGTGTCATTTCTAATCTCCTTCATTATTTTCCACTTGTTATCTAATGTATTGTAGAAAATATTGCAGAGGAAAGCAGTTTTAGTTTCCATCATAACCATACCTCATTCACTCATGATGAATCAGCAATTCACACAAAAGGAAGCACAGGGGAAATTCTGGTTTACATAAAATCTTAGAAATGCCATCTTTTCCACTGGTACTGCTATACAATTGCACCCAGTTATTTTTCTGTTCTGTCACTAGAAATGTGAGTCTTACTCCTGCTGATCAGAATAAACAATTTCCCACAAGAAGTCAGCTCTTCCCACAGTGTCTGGGCTGGTTTCGTGAGAAGAGGTGCAGTGTCAGCAGACCAGATATGAAATGCATTTTGCCCTCTTTTAAACCCCAAAATTACTCATAATCTTCACTGACTTGCTTTTTATCTTGTTCCTGCATGTACAAGAGCAGGAAGCCAAAAAAAAAAACCAACAGAAAGAAGATGATATTACAGGGTGCAATGAAAAATGTATGAGAAGTCTTTTTAAGTGACATAAAAGGCAATTATTAGAAGGAAGGCACACAGAAAATTGTGTTACTCCCCAGCACATACAGATGCGTAAAAGAAGGGCTGATATCTCCCTGTGTCATATTAAGTCATGACAAATCCCTGTACCATGTAGCGACACAAGAAACAATGGGTTCACACCACTTTTGTGACTCTGCAGAGTGGGCTGTTCTAAGGTTGGAAGGAACTGTGGGTGTAATAAAGTAAAGCTGCCAAACTGACAGATAAGCACCTAGCAAAACTTTTTAGAGTAGCTCTGGTGAGTTGTTCAGATTTAGTATAGATGCCAATACAGCAGCAAAGCAATGCTGCTTTCAACCACACAATGTACGATATTTATTACCTGTATATTTGCAGAAGTTAATAGGCTTTGTGCTTAAGCAAAATACCTGATGAAATTACACAGAGAAATTAAAGTATGTTAACATGCTCTGTTGTTCATGTCTAGAGAATAAAAGATACTTCACACAATTTGGTGATGATGACTATAGCATGACAGTTTTAATTACACAGTCAAATGCAAATACAGCTGAACCCTACCTCTGTTCAGCAGACCATAGCAAATTATTTGGGAAGAAGACATGGGCTGTTGCTTCATATAAATCAACCCTCCATTTCTATTACCCCTGTGATATAAAACAAACAAGCCTGTCCTGCTTTGCAGGAATAATTCAGAGATGAAAAAAAAAAGCAAGGGGAAGTCATAATCCCAATATTTCCCTAACCTTTCATGTATGTTAGTTCCAAGTGAACACACAATTTTGCAAAGGCATATGCAACCCATAGTACTGTCCATGAATCACTGTATTTGGAAATGGGGTTTTCTTGAGCATTACACTCATTCAGTATGAGATATAAAGAATAACTACGGATGATGAAGTCTTAGAAGACCATCTCCTAAAGCAGAGCATTTACTTAGTTCTCATTTGCAGCAGAACTTAGTCTTAAGAATAATTAGACTGTTAACTTGGTTATTAAGCATAACAGCTGTCTTCTGTGACAATCAGACTTCTATACAAGAAATACCATTCTCATAAATTAAAGAAACCTACTGACATAGCTTGAATAAACAGTACCATGCATGTTTAACTTCAGTGATGTTAGCGACCTTCAAAAAGTGTCATTTGTGTGCACATGATAAAGTGAAAAGTCAAGTAATAATTTTTTTTTTAGTCATGGTCATATGTCACTCGAGCATGCTATGGTCTTATCATCAAAACAATCATTCATCCAAAAAACATTGTCCATATTTCAGATATATTAGTATTGACAAAACCTATTATTCTGAAAAGTCTGTCAGGTTCCAATTTCTACTTGACTTAGAAATGGGATATCCAACCGGATCTCTGTCCAAAGTGTGGGGAGCATGGTTACTCAAACATTCAGTTCTAACTTTTATCAAGAAATATTTAATATTGGTCTCCATTTCATTCATAATTCTGTTTAAAAAAAGTAAAATCCCAAAGGCTGGTGACAGGGAAAATCACTTCCTTATGCTCTTCTCTACATTATTCTCTCAGTGGCATAGTACTTGAAAATCTGCCAGATTTCTAGGCTCAAATTTCAGGCAACTCCACAGAATAACTGCACTTTGAAAGAAGGAGCTAGACGGTCAGTCAGGTATTTTCTAACTATACATGGATGTAGTTCAACATCAGGATACTTGTAAGGAGGAAATAAGAAACGTGCCACTATACTACTACTTTGATCCTCTCTAGAATATAAATGTTGAAGCATGATTGAAGCCCTTTGACACTAATTTCAACATTGCTTAACTACTAATTTTATTACCATGGATTAAAGCAGAAAAATGAACCGCAGAAAAACGCTTTCTATCACAAGCAAAACTGTCGTGCTAATAACAATAACACAATTTTACCTTAACTGAAGATAGCAATAACATTAGACTGTGTTCATTTGGTTTTAGAAATCATGCATTTGTGGATAACCACACTGAACTTTTAATCAATTAAGAAATAAATCTTTCTTTACTTATTTTCACAGTTCCTACTAATGGTAATTATATTCTTCCTAAGCCTGGACTATGAACAGTGCCAAACATTATAGTCTTGCCACTTAAAGACAAAATGTTTTGTACTGTTCAGTGTTACATTTTTTTGTTTGTTTTATTGTTTCATTTTAAGGAAATGAGCAACACCTCATACATAGCAACACACCCACATACATTTCAGCAACATACTCATATTATTCCCAATTCTTAAAAGGCAAAGCATGGATTATAAAAATACCTCAAATCTCATCTAGAGATTAGTGTTCTGCATATCCTTCTGCAGGTAGGGCAAGAAGCAACTTATGGCACAAAGTATTAAGCAATGTATGTGATCTGAAGAAAGAAAGTCTGAAAGTCCTAAGTACATCATATTAAGACCATTTTTGTGAGGCAGTACACAGAAGCAGATGGAACAATACAGTACAACTCTACCTATACTACAGAAAAGCTGAGTAATAACCATTACAAAATTGAGAGAAGCATAACATTGTAATCTGTTTTTTCTTTTGAAGGACCATCTATTATCTGATCTACTTTTGTACATAAAATCACAAACACGTTTTTCTTTGAGACCTACAAATCACTCTGAGGATAGAAAAACATGCCACCTATTACAAAATGCTTTTCCCAAAGCTATAATGAATTTAATAAAAATCAAAATAACCTTTGTTCCATCTCTCTTTTACTTCAGTCATGATCTTTAAACAGACTTATGCTAGCTATGGGCAGAACCCTGAATAAGAAAAATAAAAATAAAATTAATTTCTGAGTGTATTTGTTCTGTGTGATGTATTCGTTTCATATTATTTTGCAACCACCTTGCATTCATTAAAAGAAAACATACCCCTATCAAGATTAACCTTTCTAGTAGGCTGTGAAATATGGAATATCACTGATTATGCTGAAAATCATCAAAATGTAAACGGAATGAGAAAGAACATGGCTCAACATCATCATGTTAACAAAATATAAAATTAGAACATTTGTATAAACACAGACAGTATGCCTTTACCTATTTGCCAGATGCACACGCTGGGGATGACTCCAAGCACTCTGAAGTCACCAAAAGCCTTTACCTTAACTTAAAAAAATTTGTTGGGTGAATAAAAAAAAAAATGCTTAGACTCATATATATTGCCATTACTGCACGTTGCTGCAATTCTCAGATCAAAACATAACAAAAGTTTGTATTTTAATGCTTACCATTATCACTTTTGGTATTTCCATTGCTGAGCTGTTTCAACCTCTTCTGATGGGATTTGCCATTGTAGTGGATTTGCGCCTGAGCAGCAGAGTTCAGCTGAATGTTACAAACACTGCACAAAGTGAAATTGGTGTGTTTCTTTTCTCTCTCCTTCTTTTCATCAGTGCCATCAGTTGCTAATTCTATCTCACCTGCCCTTTCTTGGACAGATGAGAAATCTGCATTGTATGAGTAGTTATCAACCAATAAATCAGGACTCCAGGGCTTCTTCATGATTTCTGGAGGGGAAAAAAAAAACCAAACAAAACATAAAAGGCAAAATTGATGAGTAATACAAAATAATATATGCAAGATTACTAAATCTGCAAATGAGTAAAAGGCAGAAAATCATTCTTTGTATTTTAATATGCTAATGCTACATGTCCGCTAATGTATTTTGTTTTCTGTTCATGTTTTTTAGTTCCACTTTGTAACCTGAGTAACTTTGCAGCCCCTCGGGTGAATGTCTTTAAGTGTTCAAGAGTACTATTAAATCTATCACTGGAGCAAACCTGTCACAGCCATTGTTTGGGGATTTTTTTACTGATTTCTGTCTTATCCCTTGATTAGTTTAATTATTTAAGAATTATCCCATGGCAGGAAAACTTACAAATGCCAAGTGAGAAATCTCAGATGAAATCTAGAAAACTCAAATCTAGAAGTTGATGACATCTCAACTGTCATCTTCAGTGGGAAAACTATGTTGGGTGCAGGTTCCCAGGTGCTGACAGTAGAGGCTGGAGGGCAGCCTTACCAAGACAAGACATAGGGCTGTTCCCTGCTGGGGACAGCTTGTTCCAGGCAACTCCAAAACAGACCTACCAGTCCCATCAGCCATGGGTGTGGCACCTCTGTGATAACATATTTAAGAAAGGGCAAAAAGACTATGCAGCAGCTGGGAAAAAAAAAAAAAAAAAAAGAAAAAAAAAAAAAAAGAAAAAAAAAGTGAGAGAAACAGTCCTGTAGACAGTGGAAAAGAAGGGGGAGAAGGGGTTCCAGGCACTGGAGCAGAGATTCCCCTGCACCTCATAATGAAGACCATGCTGAGACAGGTTGTCCTCCTGCAGCCTATGGAGGACCACAGGAGAACAGATATCCACTCTGCTGGCCATGAAGGACCCCATGCCAGATCAGGTGGACACACCCTGAAGGAAGCTGCAGCCTATAGAACGCCAATGCAGGAGCAGGCTCCCAGTAGGGAGCCTGGGGTCTGTGAGAGAAGCCCGTGCACAAGCAGGGAGAAACCCGTGCACAAGCAGGTTTTCTGGCAAGACTTGTGACCCCACGGGGGACCCATGATGGAGCAGTCCTTTCCTGAATGGCTGAACCCTGCGGGAAGGACACATGCTGGAGCACTTCTCAAGAACTGCAGCCCACAGCTAAGACCCTCACTGGAGCAGTTTCTTAAGCACTGTGAAGTTTGGGAAGGACTGTATGCCATGAAAGGGACCCCATGCTGGAGCAGGGGAACAGATAAGGAGGAATGTGAAGCAGAGATTAACTGATATGAAATTACCACAGCCCCCAGTCCCCATGCCCCTGCACTGTGCAGGGGTGACAAGTAGTGTAGAAGACTCAGTGAAGTTAAGCCCAGGAAGAAGCAGGGGGCAGAAAAGCACACTATTCTAGATTTTTTTCTTTGTTTCTCACCATCCTAGTCTATTTTAATTGGCAATAAATTAAGCTAATTTTAACAACATTGAATCTCTTTTGCCCATAAAGGTAACTAGTAAATGTTCTCCATCTTTATTTCAATCTATAAGCATTTCCATCTTATAACCCCCCGGTGTAGAAAGGGAGCAACAGAGCAGCTGGACAGGGGTCTGGTAGCCAGCCAAAATCAATTTACCACAGAAATAAAAGTAGTTATTACATAAGAAATATTTTATAAACCTTTCTAGGATTAAAACCATATGTTTCTATATATATAAGCTGTACAATAAATAGGTCAGTTAGTCTCTACACAAATAACAAACTATTGCTACATTCCATCACATACATTCCTATTTTCAAATACTGCACTTGACTAATCACTACAAATTCATAGCTCTTTTAGCACTTAGAAATAGATGCATTTTTCAAATTGAAAAAAAAAAACCAATAGATGATGTCAGTCTCTCTCTCCTAGATTTGTATATTTTGGTGTGTTGCAATTGATAAATGAAAAAGTGCCCCCTCTATCTTTTGGTTAGCTAAGCTTAAATGTGTAGACCCTGCTCTTGAGTTTATTAATTATGTATTTAGTAACCCCTAGTGATCTCCTCTCCACTTCCTGTGAACGCTTTCAAGCCCAAGTCTAATCATTTCATAACTTGTCTGGTTCAAAATAGTTCAAAGACACGTAATAAGCATGTTCTATTAACTTCTTATCTTAACCTCCCAGGATTTTATTTCAAGGATACTTAACTTAGATTCAGCTAATACCAAACTGTAACAACTACAGAAATGAGAAGATAATCCCATCTGCAGAACTTCAAGTGAAACTAATATAAACATGAGCTTCTGTGATTAAAGGCAAGCAGAAACGGCACAGGTGAAGTGCTCTGTGCCCTGCAAACCTTATTTACTATGCAAGGAGTGTAAAATGTTATACCAACTTAGCATCTTGATGAGACCTTTATATACCATATAAATCTTTAAACTGCTTGTTCTCTCAGGCTTAGTGAATAAATGAAGGTCTAGCCAAAGAATCTACTCTGTACTCTGAATGATAGAATTACTACAGCCTTAAATACAATGATACTATTTGGTCTCTGACAAATCAATCAACATAAGAGACAAAGAAAGAAGATGATTGCAGCAACACAAGAAAATGGGTTACAGATGCCTTTAATGCCAGATCCAGACAAGGTTCAGTGTCTAAACATCTCTTCAGATTTCAGGCTGATTATGCCAAAATACTGCAAATTATTCTTGACATAGCTTCAAATACTGTAAATTTCATCAGCTGAATGTTTTTACCAGCCCTCCCAAGGATTTCAACACATTTACTGCTTTCCAGTCAAATCATAAATATAAATTTTTCTAAAGATGCAAATCTAAAACCTATCAATATTCAAACAGATTCTAACCCAGTTTTCAGATTTTCTTGCTGCTATTTCATTTAAGAAAGTTCAGACTAAGCTCCAACCTGCCAGTAGATTAAAACCTCACTGAACCAGTTCAGTCAGTATTATTATTTCAGTTTTTGTGTATACTCAACCTTTATGTATGATCTTTAGCTGTCTACAGTAAGAGATAAGAAAGCAGGCTAAACAATTCATTCCAAATAAAAAATTGAATCCAAAAAGAAGCAGTGTAAAAGTAGTTGTTTATTAAAATCAAACCTATTATACCAACAGTGATGATATGAACTTTTACAGACAAATCACAACCATCACATAAGGCATCATGAGACTGTGGAAACTTAGGAGTAAACCTGAGGTTTTTCTACAGCAGATCTATAGTGTATTTCTCCTAATAAGGAGGAGGCTTCTGAGGAAGCAGCAGCAATCCACCAACCTCTTGGCCTTATGGAGTTTGCTGGAGATATTTTTCACTCTAAAGGGAGCTATACTCATCTGTCTAAAATATTTTAAAATTCTGAAGTTCAGTCTTTAATAAAAGCATTATTAAGTATTAAAATGCTAACGTGATAACACTAGTGTTGCTGGATTGCTCTAGATGACAGTAACTTCACAGAAATACTAGTTTAGATGCATGCCGTACATATATATATTCTTTTGCATTGAAAGTATTCCCCACTAGAGAGCAGTATGAATTTAAAATTGTAAGTATAATATACCTCCAGACCTATAGTGCTAGCCATACAGGTATGAGTCTATTATAATAAAACATCTTCTAAGCAAGATGCAAAATTTTGTAAGCAAATATAACCTAGTAAATTAAACAAACATTGTACATCGTATGTACACATGCCTAATTCCTTTTGAAACATTTACATAGATAAGCTGTCAGCCTAATAAAGTGTATTAGCATGTTATTACATCCCTCTAACATTCCAGTCAAAATAGCTTAATCTATGAGAGTCTTATTTTTAGCATATAGAATACTTCTGGTTTGCATTTTAATCCCACTCCAGAAATTATGAAATACACACTAGATATAGGCACAGTGAAATAATAAGGGAAATTCCACCTTGGAAATAAATGATTCAATCATCTAACCTTTGATTTGTGCTTTCATTAGAAAGCTGTGATGGCATTAGTGCTGCAATACATTTTCACCCACTGCCAAGTGTCTCTTAAATCTGGAGGAAGGAGGAGATAATTTATAATTGCAGACTAGGAACAATTAGGAAAACAAGAGTTTCCAGGAATACATCTTACACTACAGTTTGCCACAGTTTCCTTTATAGATACAAACAGTGATTTCTGAATACGTAATAGCACTACTAATGGACTAAGGTGAAACATTACACACCTCTGCATACCACTTGATCTGGATGCTGTAAACCAGTATTACATTGAAGTACTCAGTATGTTGATTGGACACAATTGGTTTGGAAAAAAAAAAAATCCCAAATATGAAGACAACAAATTTTGGGAAAACAGGATCAGTTTAGTATTAAAACATTCTGGTTGCTTCTTACTCAATATTCTTTAAAGGATAAGGAAATAAAGATAGGGAAGGATAAAGAGGGGGAGATATTCAAATATTACAACTTGCTGAGATACTTTTAAAATACCACTCCAACTAGTATTTGAAAAGAAAGGAAAAATCTTGAAATCTTGTAAATATCCACCAGTGTTTAAACTGATGCAGACTAATTCTTACAGAGCACCAGATTTTCAATGCATCATTGCATAACATTATTTTCTAGAGTGAAATGTTTAGGCAGCAATTTTGATTGGTGGGTGTAAGGAAAAGCAGACTTAGTTTATTCTACTGGGAAAATACATGGAATATGATTTGAAGAAAATATTATAATCTTAATTTTAAAAGTAATTTATAATTGCTATCAATGTCTTATTGGTTTGAACTGTTGATCCTATGTGGAAAAAGATACACATTAAATGAAAACCCTCTTTCCCTGCCATCATATTACAGGCCTCACCTTATACTGGTTACATATATTATAATAAGTCATCAGTTTTGCAGACAACTTTTTCCCCCCTGAAAGAAAGCTATCTTCTCAACCTTTAGGACCCCTAATGAAGGCTGCAGTGACCTAGAAATGAATAAGCAAGGCAACAAAGAACTCAAAATTTCAAGCAAATTTAAGCAGCACTGTGGATAAATGCTCACATTTATTTTCCCTGGAGCTCTGAACTCAATTTTGGCTCAATGATGCTTACCAGTAAAATGAACTTTGCATGACATTATAGCTTTGTGAAGTAGAAAACTGTCCCATGTGGCAAACCAGCACAACTACAATTTGTGGTGTTTGCTGGCTTAGCTAACATAGCTACTGCCTGGGGATTCCTCTTCTAAAAAGTGCTTGAATGCAAGGGATTAGAAATTATATCCTGCCCATGAAACAATCCTTACCTTCTTAACTGCAAGAGAATAGCACATTTTCTACTCAAAGATATTGAAAGGAAATTTCGTTCATTTTTATTACAATTAATAATTTTGTTTCCAGAATCTCTTATCAGCGTATAACTATGCCAGTCACTGTGAGTTTAATCCTTGTGTAGATAATAGTTAAGTATGTTGGGTATATTTAAGAGGTCAACAGTGTATATGAATCCCAGAGTAATAGACCACTGTGCAGGTAAATCAGTTGTATTCAATGCAGACCACTTGCTATTTGTGAATGACACAGTACATCTTAAAGAATATGCCCCCATCTTCTTCCCTACAATGAATCGCTACAATGAATACACTCCTGTAACAGCTGAAGGATAGAAAACAGGGCATTAAGGATAAAAGTCCACTAATTATGACCTCAGGGATTTCTAATATTTTATTCCAAAACTCTGAGAGATGTTGAAGTGGCAATCATCAGAGATGCAGATGCCTGCACCTCAGTTAGGCACCCCTAGACTCTGCAGCCACTGTAAATCTCACCAACAGGGCCTATGGAGAGAGTCATCTCACTGTGAAATAGACTAAAATTACCATCTTGGGTGTTCTGTTTCAAAAACATGTATTCCTCTTCCTTTGCAGAAGTTTATGTTGTAGATCTCAAGGTAGATACGATGAGTCTTGCTCTGCCTCCCATAATAGCCTCTTCACTTGTTAAAAGGACTGAACCATTAAGGTGTCCTGGTTTGAGTTAGAACAGAACAAATTCTGTTCAGTGATTTTACTTTTCAGCTCCATTTGTTTAACTAACTGCATTTTCTGAAGCTAACAGCATATTTTGGCAAACAAACAGTCTCTGCTTCTAGAGATGATTACAATGGATGTTTACAGTTACTACCAAGGACTGGTGTGCAGAAAGGCTCTTGATTATACTTGTTCCTATTGACCAAGGTCACTGGTCAATCTTGTGTGCCACATTGCAGGTGCAGAAGGTAAAAGGCCACACCTTTGGGAAGGAGTGGACAGGACAGGTGGCCCTAAACTGACCAATGAGGTATCCATCTCACATATGTCATATTCAGTATAAAGCTGAGGGATCATGAGAGTCAAGCTCTCTTCTTCAGCGGCCGGCATCTGAGGAGGACTCTCCATTCTGCCTTCAATACTGATCCATATGTTCTTGAATCGAGTTCCAGAATCCACCTCCCATCTGCTGCTGAGTCTGGTCTGGGACTTCCCCAGTGCCTGCCCACAACAATCAGTGGTGCTGGCGATATAACTGCCATCAGGGGTTGGGTTCAACACTGGGTTTTTATATACTGTATATATTTCATTTTATTGGTATTATTTTCATTAAAGTTTCAGTTTTCTTCTCCAATGCATAAGCCTCTCTTCCTTACTTCCCTTCTCATCCCCTTGGGGAAGGGAGAGAGGTTAATAGAGAGCATTTGTCATGTGTCGTGTGGCCAACTCAGCCCTAACCAATGACAGCAGGAAATAATAAACCCTAGTTTTCAAATACTGATGAATACCAACAGATATCAGCTGCTTTCAAATAAATTGTTGCTAGCACAATGCTGCAGGTTTGGTGGTTATTTTTGTGTTTTGTTTTTTTAAAGGAAAAAAAAAAAGGGGGGGAGGAAGAGAAACATCGATCATTTATCAAGGTCCTTTCTTTAATTATCACCTTGTCAGTTTTCACATCATGGGGGAATGGTACTGGCACACTACACAAAAACCCTTCTGGTAATAACTAGAATCTTCAAATCTTTTCAAACATCATGAATTTGAAGCTATATTTTTCAGGTGACATTACTGGTTGATTACAGTCATGGTAGCAGGGTGACCTTTGTGTCAAGTCTTTTAAGAATCTCTTCCACACTGTGAGCCAATATACATGAAATTCCTGAAATTGGTATCTGCGTACTAAGATCTTCCTATTTACCTGTTATGTTACCAGAAAATCCCTCCTGCATCAGGCACTTGTGACACCTTTACCAAGAAGTCAGTGACAGTTAACTTGCCTTTGTAACCTATAGATTGACCTCACTGAATATAATGTTGGCTCTGGAAATTTGTTCCTGGGAGAAGCTTAAAGTGAACATATTGCCATCTATTTTATACATGGATGGGGAGAGCTGGACAGCCTGAGGGAAGGATCATGAATACAAGAATAAAATAGCCTTTGCTTCGTCGACCCCTATTATCACTGGATGACGTGGTCCTGACACTGTAGCCTTCTGGTTTTGATCAGGATTGCACCTGCTCCTGGTTTTGAGCCCAGAGCAATTTAGGTCATGAATGGTCTGTTTTACACATTGCTGCTGTGGCAGTTACAAACACACAATCAGAAGGACAAACAATGGGAAAACAGTGAAAGGGCACTCACGGTGAAAGCACTGCATCTCTGAAATGCATCTCTCTCAAACGACCCGAGTAACCTTCAGGATATGCCACAGGACTCATTTGTTTTCTCTGGATAGATGAATGAACATCATTTCAGTGGAAAAGCTACTGGGGAATGGGAACCTACCAGGATTAGAAAGGGGTTTTTTAAGATTATCGATTTTTTACAACCTCTTTTGTTCTGAATCTCTCAGATTTGCTGTATTTCAGATTAAAATTAAATACAAAATAGTATATAATAGACGCTGATGCGAAAATCTGGAAAATACATGCATTAAGTAATTTTACACTGTTGGTAAGCTTTCCTACTAAGACTTTTAGGACTTCAAGAATAACTATCACTTGCTTCTAAAAAGCAAGGAAGAGTTTGTCAGATCGTACACCCAAGGGCTAAATTACTAGTCAGTGGTAAAACTGTAGATAAAAGTATTTCCTGTTGCTGTCTGTCTCATATAATGTACCACATCACATTCAAAGCCACTATTTACCAAATTTTCTCTTAAAAAAATCCACACAAAATACAGTAGAAGAGGTATCTTAAGAGAGACAGAAAAAGAAAGAAAAAAGAAAACCAAAAAACAAACAAACCAAACCAACAAAACAAAAAAAACCCAAACCCAACCAACAAACAAACAAACAAACAAACAAAAAAAAAAAAAAAAAAAAAAAACAAAAAAACCACACACCAACAAAAAGTCAGGGAGAGAAACACTGAGGAACACCTTATTTTTCCTGTTTACTGTTTCTCCGTATCCCTCCAGCTCCTCCCAGTCACTGCTGCTAGCTGTTATACCACTTCAATCATCCACATGAATAATAAGAAAAATATCATCATCATCTCAGGTGATTTCTGTAAAGTTTAAGAGGAAAATAATCTCCTGAGCAAAAATTATATCAACTGAAAGAAATAAAGGCAGGATTTCCCCACATGTTTATTCCTTGGACAATGGAGGATGGAGGGGAGGAGAGGGAAGGAGGGACGATGTAGAAGGAGACCAAGGTTATTTGGGGTTGGAAGGCTTTATAACTTAATGTCTATGTCCTGGGATTCCTCACAAGAAATGTATCTCTGCAAACTGAACCCAGTAAAAGTAGTTATTTATCCATTTGAAACAGTCTCATAGTATATTCATATACCTTGAGCAATAGCACAGAAAATAAAAGCCTAGGCTTTTGTTTTGTCTTGCTGGGAGAGCACTTAAATCTTTCAGGAAAGGCTGCATTTCAATAGTGCAGCAAATGAACAGACTTCATCCTATCTCCCATCACAGCCACACACGCCACGAGTTCCTAAAGTAACTTATAGATGAACAGAAAAAGTTCACCATTTCTTGGTTCAGCAGTTCCCTTGTGCCAGAAGCAACCAACAGACATCTCATAGTCACAAAAAATACTGCAGTCATTTTTTAAAATTGAGTTCTATAAAAAGATCTAAGCACTAATCAACACCATATGTTATTCAATTAGCTAGTAATACATAACTATTTCTCAAGACTGTACTAAGATAATGTAGGACTTTGGGAAGTTTGGAACTATTTAAAGGCCAAGTAATTAATGTGCAAACACCAGCTTCTAAAATCTGAGGAGCACTACTGCGGTGACTTACAGCCAGAGCCAAGCCATGAAAACTCCCCCACTTGCTTTTTACTCAATCCATTTTCAGAGATGGGGCTTGTGAAGACAAAGATTGCTGCCCTAAAATAGGGTCAAAGACACAGGTTCAGCTAAATATCTGGTACCTAGGCCCCAAGGAATGCTCTTTCCATGTAAGTAAAGCAAGCTGTTTGCATTGCCTCACCTCCCTCTCCACTAGCAGTACCTTCTGGTACAGATCTTGTACACAAGACAGGAGTTAAAATGGAAGAAGGCATAGCTAGCAAATCTACGGAGACTTTGTCTACCAAGAACATTTGTTGTTGCCATGGTCCCTGAAGTGTATTATTTTCCCCATGTTCTTGGTTTCCACATTCGGAATTCCACTCACAGCCTTGAAACTCCTGTCAACAACACTCTGAATTGGCTGGGCTCAAAAAGAAAGGACAAAAGTCTACAATTGCAAATCAGATCACCTCTACCAGACAAAGCCTTGGTATTAGCTTTATTCCTGAGATGGTAGGCAGTCAGTACAGGTTTTAAAGGTCAGGGGAAAAATTGCAGATTTTGCAAATTATTAACTTTTGAGTGACACATAAATTAGACCATTCAGCAGGGTCCAGAGAGAGATGCAAAGAAAAAAGCATGTGCAAAGGGAAAAGATTACAACCAACCTTTTTTTCTATAGAATTACTGAAATTTTGGAGTTACTGGAATTAGAATCATAGAAATATTTAGGTTGGAAAGGTCCCTTAAGATCACTGAGTCCAACTGTAAATCTAACTGTGCTAATTCCACCACTAAACCATGTGCTTAAGAGCCACATCTACATGTCTTTTAAATACCTCCAGGGATGGTGACTCCCTCACTCCCCCTAGCAGCCTGTTCGAATGCTTAACAACTCTTCCAGGGAAGAAATTTTTTCTAATATCTAACCCAAACTTTCCGTGGTGCAACTTGAGGCAATTTTCTCTTGTCCTATTGCTTGTTACCTGTGAGAAGAGACCGACCCCCACCTCCCTACAACCTCCTTTCAGGTAGTTATAGAGAACAATAAGGTCTCCCCTGAGCCTCCTTTTCTCCAGGCTAAACAACTCCAGTTCCTTCAGCAATTCTGTATAAGACTTGTACTCTAGACCCCTCACCAGCTTTGTTGTCCTTCTCTGGACATGTTCCAGCACCTCAATGTCCTTCTTGCAGTGAGGGGCAAAAAAATGAGGTGCACTCTCACCTGTGCCAAGTAGAGGGGGATTCCCTAGTCCTGTTGGCCATACTATTTCTAGGACAAAGTTACCTTCATCCAGATATCCTAGAAGTGCCATATTCCACCTTAAAGATCTTTAGTATTCCTAGTACCTTAATATCCACTCAAATCTTTGTATCTAAGCAGAAAGCTAGAGTATGAGAGTTGTTTGGGCCTAACAAGCAATTCATTTTTGCAGATGAGTAAATTCTCGTTTTCATACTTCCATATAACCACTACCTACCACTGTATCTGAGTCAGTAATTTTTAAAATTAAGTTTCATTTACTGTTTGTTTCTAATTTATTGATAGGCTATCTCTTTAGGAAGACAAGGTACTTACTTTTCCCACACACACACTTTTTTTTCTCCAGTATTTTGGCAATATGCTGATAAAAATACACTTACAATATGAAATAGAAAGAGACTTAAAAGGCAGGTCACATGAATGAGCTCTGTGGGAATTCTGCTTAAAAAAAAAAAAAAAAAACACAACCAACCCCAAAAAAACATTGCAGTATAAAGAATGATAATTTTGAACATATAGTTCACCCCCTACAATCTTTGTTATGAGTATAAAATGCAGCCATCAAGTACTGAATAAAATAAACTGGTAATAAATGTACTCATACTGGGAAAGAGGAAATTAAAGGTCACAAGCAAGGGATTACTAAAATTCAGTTTGTTTGGGTTTTTTTCTTTTATGGAGGAATGTCAGAAGTTTGTGGTTTGTACATTTTCTTTTCATATAAGTGGTTTCAGAAATTATTATTTTCTAGTAGTTTACAAGATAATTTCTCAAGAATGCCAGAGTTCTATGATTGGAATTCTCAAACCCTCTCAGGCCCTAGGAAATAGCAATGTTTATCACATATAAAAAAGCCAAAACTTAGAAGCCCATCTCCCTGTTTGTTACACTTTTGTTTTAGGGAGTTATGAGGATATCTTTTTAAGCAAAAGGCCTTTAAAACAAAAGAACCATAGAAGAGCAAAAGAGCAATTTTACTGTTTCAATCAGCTACTATTTGGAAGAGTTTTCCAAATTAAATGAAATATTGTAAACTTTGTCTCTCTGTAAATACACTTTTACAAACACCTGTGTTAAAAAAAAACTTGAGGAATTAGGGCAGGTTTTACTATTTCCATTTATACTTTCACAAAAGTAATCACTTTTTCAGATTATCTGTTCATTATAAAATATTCAGGTAGCTCTGGCAGCATTTACAAGTGTAGGGATTTTTTTATGATTATTCTATTGCTTCATTGCACCCACTGGACCATTTAATGTGGAATTTAATGGAGAGCAGATCATTTTCTGAACAATGCAAACACATCACTGTGAAAATATGTTGTGTTTAGAAAGGTTAGCAGATGTTTTTTCAAGTGCATGTGGAAGTTACTGTCATTTATCTTATTCTTGCACTTTTGGATTGCCTTCTCTTCAACAGAGGATGTATTTAGTATTTCATTCATGGCAATAGGAACACAATTTCTACTAATTTACAGCATGTGTTTTTGGGGGGGTTAGCTGAGAAGTATAAGCTTATTGTATATGACTTTAAAAGGCCTTTTTCTGTGATGTCTCGACACCCAATGCCTTTATTATTATATCCAAGGCTGATACAATGTTCTCTCATGTCAACTACACCTTTACCTCAATCTTTTCATCAATACTAGGGATCGAGAAATGCCTTGCAAACCAGACTATTATTGACATGCATCGGTAAGCAAATCTAAAAGACAAATTGGGAGTCCTAGACCTTGACCTTTTCAAGTGTCCTCACGATGACACAGTATCCTATAGCAGCAGCTAAAGTCTTTTGTTACAGTTACACAAGGCTAACACAGAGCTTCACTTATGCAGCTGGGGAATTATTTTGACACTGAGCATATCTGTCTTTGTCACATTTCTAATAACCTTTTCATCACAGTACCCAGATGTAATGCATTTATAGAAATGCTTATTCATCAAAAATAAAGATGTGCAAAAGGAATCTAATTACTCAAGAGAGATACTGGGATGATTTTGTTTGGTTGGTTTTTGTTTGGTTTTTTGGGGGGGGCTGGGGGGATAAATTCAGCTGATTCAATATTAGTGAATGAAAATGTATTTTCAAGGTATGATTCCTATAAAACCATGGGGTGAGTGTATGTCCCAGTGTGCATCCAAGAAAATGTATCATAGAATATTGGGACCTACAAGGACTTACTGGGCAATGAGATATTTATTGCAGTAACTTTTTCCTTGCTTTACTTTCCCACAAGTGTAATTCACTCTTCTGTTGAATCATGTGTGGGAAATGAGAGTAGGGAACACTGGGGAAAATTTGCTTATATTTTTTAAAGTTACAGACATGAAAATAGCTTAAGGCTTTATTGATCTAAGATCTCTGAAAGATGCTATCTATTTACAGTTTGGACATATAAAGCCCAATAATAGAAATATGGAAATACAAGAAAACATAGGCAAAACAGAGACTTCAAGCCCATACCTCCCCTCCAGCACATGGACTGCTGCTTCCCTTTGCTTGTAAAAACCAGCTTCTGTTTGGAATACCCAGTTTTACAAGTTATTCCAGCAATATCTTTCAAAATCTAGAAAATTACCAGAGAGGCTCAGGAGCTTACTGGACACATTAATCAATTACAGTGCCCTACTATTGCTAAAATACAAAGTAAGCTTCTAAAATATGAAAGTTTTTTCAGTTTTGCAGAAATATATATATATATTTATATATCTTTCCTCTGCAAAGCTGTCTTGGACCACTGCTTTCAGGATTCTTCCACCACACTAATTTTTTTTAGGCTTTATACAGCATGGGCTGCTAATAATTAAAAGGCATCAGTGCTTGCCTTCTGAAACACACTCACATGATTTGAAGTAATTTTTTTGTCCCAGAAAAATCTATCTTCCTGAAAAAGAATCATGGAAAGCATGGGAATAACACCATACACACACAAAAAGTAGAATAGCTCATGACTTCCATTCTTCTCTAGGAGACATTCACAGCAGTATTTCTCCTACTGCACATTGTGCTCACAGAACAGTCTCAAAACTGCTACACTTGGGAACCCTGAGCACTTTGCTCAGCCCCTGTGATCTGTAAAAACTACTGTTGCTGAGTCTGTAAAATATTTCCAGCTCTGCTGGCCATCTGCATTCTCTCTCGACCTGTCAGGGTAGGCTGAAACTGTTGAAAATCTCTGAGAAGGCATGCATGGTAGAATTTAAAGCTCTATGAAGTTTTTTTCTTCAGCCATGCTGATTCAGATGAAGAGGCTTATAAACTCTATTAAACATAGGACAAGTTTATAAAATCCCTAGAACTTGTCTGACTACTTATTTTTTCAGAATAATAGCTCAACTTTGCATTAAAATATTCGCTAGCACTGAAGGTCAGTTAAAACTACTGAATAAAATATAGATGAAATTTTCAGAATTATCTCATTTTGAAACATGATTTTATGACAAAAGGTTAGAAGACTTCAGAAAATATTTAATGGCCAAATATTTCAAGGCTTTTTAACTCACAATTACCTTTTCTGATTAACCTCATCATCTAAAACATTGTACCTCACTGGACATGTACAACACTTCAACCCAAATGAAGTTTTATGAAGAAGTTAAAGTGTTAAATACAAAAGCACTAGTGACCCTTTGCTACTGGCAGAGCTTTACAATATGGTGCCCCTTCCACAAAAAAAAACAGACATCTAACTGAATCCATTTTCCTAAAATAGCAAGATAAACACCCTCCTATACAGGTCAGAATGACAGCCACTAAAGTCAATGATATTACACTGGCATAAAACTGGTAAAAGAAAAGCAGAATCAGATCCCCATTTTCCTTCTACCAAGAAATTGAGTGATTTCAGCATCTTAGCAGTCACCACAATTCCTGCTGTTCTTTCTATGTGTTACAGAAGCTTTCACTTTCAAAATTTATGGTATCTTTTACAGCTTGGGTTAAAGAACACTTAAAGCACTTTCAATGTTTGATATACCTCTACTCTAGAAGAATAGAAATAAGACCTCTTTATTAATTTAGACTACCAGAGTATTCACAGTGTCAGTCTCAGGGAATTTTAATATGATTACCCACACAAGTAAGAGCTTCTTATATGACAAAAGTTTTGCAGGACTGTAAAGCTTTTCAAATCAGAAAAGGAAAACATTAATGATGAAAAAGTCCAAAGACTACAATAGCTAAAACTTCATTGTTGACTGTATGACTAACAAGGCTGCAATGCCTTCACTTTTAATTTAACGAGTATCTGACCAATCAGCTGGCTTTAGTTTCTTGAGAAGATCTGTAAGGTAATAAAAATACAAACAATGTCAAATTACTACTACTATGATAAACCTTGCTATCATCAGGTTTGTTTCTTCCCTGAAAAATTTCTTCTTTAACAGAAGAAAAATTCTTGAACTATGGGCAACCCGGGTGAAAAAAATGCACCTCTCAATACACATGCATTTACTTTTGTTTTATTTTGATGGCATTCCATTTGAAATCTTTGTTGCATTTTCATTTTGTTTGTCACAGACTTATATGAAGAGTAAATGCTGCCCGTAAGCAAAGCCATCAAAAACAGTGCAAAATCAAAGAACTGAACAAGCAACCTTCCCCTAAGGCTCTGCACACAAGAGACTACTCCATCCTACCTCTCATTTCCCTATTTTAGACAAAAATCATCATTCTTTAAGTTAGCATTATTTAAATCCAGCCCAATAATGTCATTAGCAATCAACACTCACTGTCAGGAAGCAAATGGGAACGGCTTACCTTGCAGTATGGCAGCATTACTTCATCATGACAGTATGTACCCATGTGGAACCAACATACGCTCACTGTCATCAACTGCTTTTCACGAAACACTTGATTATTGATCACTACACTTATCGCTCTTCATTGACTGAACCTCATTCCACATTACAGCTCTTCTGCTGCTTCAGCAAATCCTTAAACTTCTATTGCAAGATGAATTGACACACAAAACAAGGCAGTGATCCTTTACACTTGATACTTCTTATTATATCAAGAGTTTTTGCAGTAATCTGCATTTATTTAAAAAAAAAAAAAATAAAATGTTCATTATAGTTGCAAAGTCTTTACCTAGCAGTAAGTAGAAAGAAGCTTTGTTTTTCCTCTTGTAGCACACTATGACTTGTATCCTTACTGGCTTATAATTGACATGTTTTTTCCAGTATTGCAGAATTCAAAGATCTATAACACACATTACTAACCACATACATGGCTTTTGGAAGGTAATCATTCTGAATGGCCGTGAACCACTTGACCACTTGGGAGTCTACAAGGACTTCTTTTGAAACACTGTCTGCCACAAAGCACATTTCTTTCTGTCCTGCCAAGTAACTTCATCCCTTGCATGGGATAAATAACTTCAAGACAGACCAGAAAGTTTCATGTATTGCCTATGTTTATATATACATAATATATATATATGCATATAAATACAGGTATACATATCCAAGGCTTTTAAAAGTAATATCAATAGGGTCATTTGAACAAATCATTTAGGTTCAAAACAACTGGAAATTCTCAAAGAACTTGGCCAAAATCAACCCTTTTGTCATAAACAAGGTGTCAATAGTTTTTCAACTTTCTTTGTACAAACTTAAATTTTAACACGAAAGAAGAGCAAGAGCCTCAGGGTCCGGTCCTCTGACCCAAGCAACACTAAGTCACAATGTTTCAAATTTTGTTCTGTATGAGAATGTGCTCGTATTATAACCAATTAGTAGAGCCAGTATCACAATCACCTACTAACAGGTGTTCAACACTGTTACAGGTTTAAGGTAGGAGACGAAGCAGCTACCACTCTTCCTGCTGTCATCACTACAACCATCAAAAGAGGTATCAGAAGGTGGGTGGATTTTCTCCAGCAAGCCTACTGGAAGCATGAGTGTCCTGCCGGCAAAGTATGAAATGAGAGAAAGCCTAAATATGAGTAAGTTTCACAGTGGCACAGTATCTTGTCACACCTGTCAACAGCACAGGATTTTCTTCTCCTGAGAGAACAGTTTGTCAACAAAGGGATTAGCACAGCCAAATAATGACCCACAATCCTTTTATTTTTGCCTGCAGGAATCTTTTGCTCACCACAGAGATAAAGACCAGCAACTATGACAAAATGTATGATTAAACATGGTAACTTCTGGCATAAAATAACAAATCGAAGCTGTTCCATCCCTGAGCTTTCCTCTCACACTGATTTTGCAGAGTACATCCTTTAGATCTGAACTTTTGGGCTCCACTCATTTTCAGGAGTAAGGAAAGAAGCAGAGGACCCTGGAGGGAGCCACTTGATAATGTTACCTACCTCTATAACCACTCACATTTGCATGCACAGGCATGAAAGGACTTTCTGCTTTCACCATATGGAACAAGAACACACTCTACTAACAGTTCATCAGTGAATGCAATGAAAAAAAAAAGGGTATGTGTGTATATGTGTGTATATATATATATATATATAAAGAAATGCAACTAAAGGAAATCTACTTTGCTATTTTAGATGTTAGCTTGGTAAGGTTTGGTGTTGGTAAACTGTGGGATGTTCAGATCTTAGAACTGCACTTCAGGATTATGCCAAGAAACAACCAGAAAGGAGAGCACCATAAGGCTGACCTTTAGAAAACTCACGAAGTCAAAACTTGTCCTTTCTTGATAGTCCTATGGGTTGTCTCCCTGCAGATACTCAATTTTTTTCTGATTTCTTCTTTACGAGCAACTCTGAATCAAACTTGGTCAGAACATGCAGTCCACATTTTCATCAAATATCATGTCCCTGGCTACACACCAAAAGCCTATTAGTCTCTCATGCTTGTTTCCACACTCACTTTCACATCAGTCTACATTTATATCATTTCCACTAAGATGATTTGTTTGTCCCTTACATTAGCAACTAAATTTTGCTAATCACTCACATAAGCTTCCCCCAAAAATACTGCAAAGACAGCATTATTCCTAGAGCACTTCTATTTCATGCATCCTCCCAATTCCTCACATCAAATGGCCCCATCTGGAGCTGACCATTTACATCAGCTGACCATTACTGCAGAACAGTCTTGTCCTAGCATGTTCCCGACAGCCCTACTTGCTTACATACTCTAAGATACAATTCCCCTTCCCCAAGTACAAAGAACAAATCTTCATCACACAGAACAAGTACTTCCTTTGAAGAGGAACAGTCTTATTGAGATATTCATAACTTTTAAAATCTTGTATCAGCATAAAAGGCACAGTTTAAAAGCAGAAAAACAATAGTCAGCCTAGAATTGAATTATTGTGAAGCCCAAAGATCTCTCAATGCCTTTGCAAAAGGTATTATTTTCTCAAAGTATACTGAAGGAAATATGTGCCATCTAAAAAAAGAATGTGTGTTGGAGACAGTGCCTACAGAGACAGAGAGAAAACCCAACTCTCTGAACTCACAAATATATCAGAATTGTCTTTAAATTAAGTGCATTATTGGACTATAAGAGTGAGATGCAAATAACTTTATGTAGTACTCTAATACGTTAGCACTGGAAATAGCAGTGAAGTTAAGGAAGATTAGAAGCATGCACTATTATATTTTCTTCATTACCTGTAGGAGCTTTAGGAAAACACCTTACAGAAAAACATAGTGCTGCCAGCAGTGACCTTGTTGAAAGCCTTTTACTGCACCTGTAAATCTTGTACAATTCCTGTCTGCATCCAGATGAAAACACTTCAGTCAATCATGCAATTGCCAAGTGCAGTAGGAGGTGAAACCGAATTCATGCTTTCTAGGCTCCCATCTTAGCACAGACTCTAATGCTAATGGGCAATTTCTCTCCTTTCCTTCAACTCCCCTCTATTGTGTGTCTCTTCTTTTCCTATTCAACTTTACTTTGCAGACATTACTGTGCTTTTAAGAAAAAAAATATATATTTCTCGTTTGAATGTCAGTATTTTTTGTTATCAAGATACCATGCCCAGTATGAAGGGAAATTCAAGAGGATATTTCATAGCTTCCTGTTCCGTTTTGTTTGATGTTTGGTTTTGATGTTTACATCACAAGACTATGCAGTTTACTACCACTTGGGAATTCAGTAGGACAAAATACCACAAATAACCCAGATAAATGGCAGGTAAATTCACAATCACTGTAATCTAGTGCTTTCTAACTACAAAGTACAACAAATCCTATGAATGCCCCAAACACAAAACATACATTTTGACGAGAAACTGAAAGTGTGCTACAGTCTTCCTCTTTCTGAAGAGATTATTTACTCCTCAATTTCAGTGGTCCTCCCCAGAAAACTCCTGAATAATTGCTATGCATACTATTATTCAGTACAGTGTCTCTGTCTTCTCATGTGAAGTATTTTAGGCCATTAATAAAGCTTTGACAGGATGGTTGCATTTTTTTTTTTTTTTTATACCAGCTCTTCTTAAAGAGTAAGATTTTCAAAATTATGCCCAAACTGAGTCTAAAAGCAAAACAAACCAAAATCCCCCCAATTAGTACGCTCTTTTGATCATTTTAGTCTAATTTATACGGGTATTTCTCCAATTTCTTAAAAAAGCAATCACTATATAAACTATATAACTATATATATAGTTTTATATATAACTATATAAAAACTATATAAACATGATTACATAAGGAAAACATGCAAATAGTTCAGTAGTTACATGGACTTTAAAAAAAATTACACTGTATTTGGCCATTTTGTGGCATAAAATTTTGAGTCATTATAAATGTGATGTTATTGGATAAAGACACTTATCCAGATGTATTCACCAGACAACAGTACAGTGTGTCTTCTAAATCTGCTAAAGAGATTTGGAATCCATTTATTGGTACTGTAATGTGTACTAAGCACATTCTTCTGCATTGCTGGAAGAATACTTTGTTCTTTAATTTAACCAATTAATTTCCTAATATTTGTTGAGTGTTTTGAACAGCTGAGTGCTCTTACCAAAACAGCATGGGACAGACTTTTGTAGATTGCAGGTAAATACATCTTTTCAGACATTTAAAGATCATCCAACAACTGAGAACTTCGTTGTAGGTAAGTACTAGAGGGAGTATAGGTACTCAACACAAAATATTTTTCCATGAGAATCATATACCAAAATTAGAAAACTCTTATAAAACTCCGCTATTTTTTCTTCTACATGGCTTTCCTGGATTTTGTTTTACTGGTTAAATTCAGAAAAATATTGTGTTTTGAATAAACAACCTTACTCTGAATTCTTACAACATGCCTAAACCCAACTGAGGGACAACTGTACCCTTCTTGTGCAAGTGCGGAAAAAGTAGAAAACCTGAGAGGCCTTTATAGGAACCAGAGTTAAGATTAGAATTTCGTAGGCTCAGACAGCCCTATGAAGAGGAAAACATTCTTAACATTTGAAAACTAAAACCAACACACACAGGGACTAACCAAAATTGCTGCTGGAACAAACTGGTGACTAGTCGCATGAAAAGACTCATGATCCATGGTGTCCATGCATTTCACTCCTTACCCACCATGCACCACACTGCCCCAGGGCAGGCAGCTAAAAGCAAATGGGTCCGCAGATGAATCATTCCTCTCAGTCATTTCCATCGCACAGTGAACTCCACTCTCAATGTTGTCAATATCATCTATGAAAGACTAACACCTCCCCACACACACATACAAAGAGCAAGCAACCTTACTGCTGGTAATAACAACACAATCAGGAGTTCCCCCAATGTGAATTACTTTAGGCCTTCAATAGAAATTAACTTATTTTTAGAAATGTCTGTTTATTTTTTCTACTCTAGTGAAAAATTTGAATTAGGCTTATCTTACTTGTATTTGTATTGAGGGTTTCCAGTATATGTTGTCTGAATGCTGCATAAATCAATACCACCATTGTACTTAGCATCATCTTCTACAGAAGTGATAACTCTTCTTTCTTCTAGAGAAACTGTTTCAAACACAGTTACTTGACAGAATAGAATAACCTGCAGGTTTTTCAGCACAGGCGTGAAGTTCAAATCTCCCGGGAAAGGGTCAGAAGAGAGAGACATGGATTTAGATTGGCAGTGAATGATCTAGCATGCCAGCTTCCTAACTCCTGCTTTTTTGTAAAAGAAACACAGGTCAGAGGGAGGGACTGAGGCGGAAGGGCACTCTACTAAAGGCTCATTCTTTCCAAAAGTTTGTTCAGTTCTTCACTTAGAATCCAGTAATCAAATTTTACTGGATATCTGAAAGCCTCCAAATAACTGTGGAAAAGCCCAGAACTGGTAAATATCAACTCTCCTCAGAACTGAAACTCAGGAGTTTGAGGTCTAGCATACATTTATCTTTAATTTCTATGGCTTCATATCTGCAAAATTTTTATTTCATTTACAACGTCTTGTCAAAACAAAACTATAAAAAAGAAGGTAGGAAGAATATATTAAATTCAGTCCAAGTTCGCTAATCTTAGTTAACTCAGGTTTGCCTTGTTTCACGCTAAAACACAGCTCACTTGCTCTAACATTTCATTATAAAAGTCTTGAGTTTGCTCTGAATCTAGCAATTTGATTTAAAACATATCAAATCCACATTAGAGGCTGGCAAAAAAGATCAAAAGAAATTTAAGTCATATTGTTCAAATTTTAGAGATATCCACAATATACTCCAGTAAACATTAGTTATTCAATGTCAACAGTCTAACAGTAATTCTAACACTTGTTTTATGCATCCTACTGGACATGAAGAGTAGTCTAACATGAACTTTCGAGGACAGGCATTTCATTCTCTGTCTTGGCATTATAGGTTTAAAGATCTTGAAGAGCAAGGAGCCCTTTTCTTCCTTTCCCAGAAACTTTAAAGCTGAAGTTGGACTACCAAACTAAAGTTGGATGGGGCTCTGAGCAACCTGATCTAGCTAAAGATGCCCCTGCTCACTGCAGGATGTTGGACTGGATGAACTTAAAGGTCCCTTGCAGCCCAAAATGTTCTATGATACTATGATTTACACCACTTACTTACCATGGAATCAAAAAACCAAGAACAGTTCTTCTGCCAAATCACAAATTCAGATTAAATCATATTTTATAGCTTGCTTTTTTTCACATAAATAATAAGATAGAATTAATAAGCTTTAGGAATATTTAACTGTACACTGCAGCATAATACTGTAGATACAGATATGATGTGTGTTCTTCTGAAACCAATAGTTTGTTTGGTTGTTTCATTTCTTGTGTTCCCTATTATTCTACTGAAATTAACACAGTCCCTTGGAGCATAGGTCTGGGTTCCTCCTTATCCTCCATTCTTACTCCTCCTGGCAATTATTTACTGCTCATTCTCATAGAAAATGAATTTATACTGAAGTGGGAATAGTGACCCTGAATGTACAGCGTTAGCCATGTTCCCACAAAACACAATCGCATAAGGTGTATAATTTTTGAAGGTATTGTGCTAATACAAATGTGGGTTCTGCTCCATACCTTTTTGGGAAAACTGCTGATTGTATGTAACATTTAATCAAAGATCCACTCCACTGCAAAACAATTTCTCTTCAGTATTTCACTTAGTAATTAAAAAATTATTTTCAATGTCAACTGATGGCAATTTTTGTGCTGGCTAAAACTTGGTCAAAAAAAAATTTAAAATCAATAAATATTTAATAGTATGTTAATAACTCAGTGCCTCTAAGGGATAGTTAATTGGTCCACCATTAGAAAAATAAGCTTTAATTTCAGCCCTATTCCTAATTGCAATTTGATTATAATTTTCCCCAATTTCCTAGTTTCCTTCATAATTTGTGGAGAAGAATTTCTCAACGGGCAGCATGCAGTCCTGTTGTGATTCCAAGAAGAGTAGCTCAGTGAGAAATTTTCACATCCATTAAGATGTGGAAAGGAAAGCCAAGAACTTACACATGTAAATAAGAGAGTGGACAATCTGGGAGTTGCTTTCTGTACTTCAAAATATATTATAATCAAGTCAGCTTATACATCCAAGTTCATACAGTATCTCAATCCTTTTTAACCTGTGCAGTGTAAATGGCTTAACATATGAAATAAAAAAATTCTGTCCACATCTTTACACAAAACAGTTACTGCTCATATACACCATGTCATACATGCCACTTCCCAGCACGGAAATAAAAGGCATATTCATATTAAAAGTTGTATTATTCATGGGATTTGTTATTTTGTGCTATTAAGAAATGGATAACAAAGATTATATCTAATATAAGAAGGTGGATATGTAGGATACATAAAAGAAATTTCAATATCATTTTATTTGAAGGAGCTACATGTAAATGCATCTTTTTGGCAATGTATTCGGTTTTTGTTTTGGTTTTTTTTTTTTTTATCATTAAAAAGGAGTTTTTAGTAATCTACAAGTCTGATATTTGGTGTGAAGAACATTCAGATGCTTGCTTCTGTGGCCCACATTTCTCCACTACCTTACCCAATGGTATATTCCTCTATTCATGCAATTTATGCAGTTTTACCTAACAAATTGCACCAATCATGGAGTTTTGACTCATTTTATCATCTCACCCTTACCTTACAATAAATTGAACTGCTTTTTATGAACTTCCTTGGCAAGGAAAATTTAACTACTATGAATAAATATACACTGTCTTCTGCAGAAACTAATAAAAATAGTATTGAAAAAGAGAAACAGCCAGAAGGCAAGCAATTATGGTACAAGACGCCGAATGAATCTCTCCAGTTAAACAAATGCTACTCATTTGCTTTAATACTTGACCTAATTCAATGGAAAAATTAACAACTGGAAAGAAAGGAATAACCTAACATGCTTTGCAACCTGAATTTCAAGTGTCCTTTCTACAGTGGGACATTCTAATGGGGACTTTAGAAACAGCAGAGCTTATCCCCAGAGCATATAGTCATCAGACTATGAAGTCTATGATGGGACAGGGCTTTGTGAAACAGGTACTTGTCTGAAGCAAAGAATCATTTCCAGCTAAGAAAGCTAGTCCAGGCACAGCAAAAACTTAAAGGTATGCAGTGCAGAGGTGCTCAGATCAGTTTATATGCTGATACTAGTTCTTTTGTTTCACTTTTGTCACTTGCTCCAAGACCTCAATGCTGAGAAAGGATTGTAGAACTAAATCAAGCCACCACTTTGCCCCGGAGGACCTTCAGCATACCCCTGCATCTGTAACTAAGGCAGGCTTGAAAGGAAACAAATAGACCTGTGAGAGTTCTCCATAGTGATTTGTATTGCCATCACATATGAAGAACAAATAAACTTTAATCAGTCTCAGTCTGTATGAAGAGAATATTTGTACAGTAAAAATATAATTATTAATGTTCATAATACTACAACAGTCAAGTGTCTAAACCTTAATTTGAGAACTACTTGTTACTAAGAGCACAACAAAATGCTCCTTCACTCACCAAACAACTATCAAAGAATCATTAGAAGCTGAACTTTTCCAATAAAGAAACTTACCTGTATTCAATTAATTCTATTTACTGACAATGTTAGTTCCTTTATCAATTACAAGGAAATAAATGTCTGCAGTTTCAATTTTTCACTATTATGTCCATCAATAACAACAGGGAACAGTACTGGGAGTCCGGATAAAGTCAACCAATGTACAACACTGCTAGGGTAGAAATGCCATGAGACTATTGTCTGCTGATAAGGAAGATCTGCAAAGGTTAAAAAAACCCAACCAACCAAAATTAAAAAAAGAGGAAAAAAAACAAAAGCCAAACCAAAACAAACAAACAAACAAAAACCAGCAAGTTAATTTTCTTTAAGAGTTCAAATAGGACCAATACAGTGTCAGAAACTTAGAAAAAGGCAAGCACAGGGACTGCCTGTAAAAGCTAGAATTATGGAAATGATTAAAAACTAAGGTGCTACAAACAGTCAAGTTTCATTTCAATTTGCAGTAATAGCCAACATGAAAGTATCAAAAACAATCATGTAAAAACACCTCAACTCCTCTTCTAGCACTGTAAAGGGCCTTACAGAGAGAGGAAAAGCAAATACTAACTCTTTATTTAAAGTCATTTAACAACATTTTCCATTATTTTTCCCTGGTAAATATGGAAAACAAAAATCTAAATAAAATTTATGAGATTAATGCTAATATTACAAGAAAACAGTGACCAAGCTGTAACTGAACTTTTCCAAATGTGAAATATATATTAACAGGCTCTGCTGGGATGTGTTCTCTGTCCAATATTATTCATTAGTTTCATTAACAACTGGATGATAGAATAGCAGGTTACATCAAGCATGATAGAAAGCACATCAAAGGCAAAGATTAAATTCAACATTATATTGACAAGGTGGAGAAAAGCCCTGTTAAAAAGATCCCATAAAATGGGAATGGAAATCATCATCCACACAAACACAAGATAGGGAAAAATCTGTTAGGCTGAAGTTCTATAGTAAAGAATATGAATATTAGAATATATGTCAAGCTGAACATGCAATTACCACATTAAACAAATGGTACTGTCTGAAAGACTATTATTCCAAAATGAATGGCCAAACCAGAGTCAAGTAAGAAACATTCTTTTTGGCATCTGCTAAGAAAGAATATTTTCCCTTTTCTAAGGACAGAGAATGTATTTTTAGGAATTCCTCCATATTTCTGTTCCAGCTCAGAGTCACTTAAGTTTCCTTTCTTCATACTTCTGTCAGAGATCACTAGAACTAGGCTATATTACGGGCTATAACTTGAATACGTAGTTCTATAAATGTTTCCTACTATACTATTAGAATAGAAAACTCATTCTTGAGATTTGCACAACAGGTTACCTCCCTTTTATCTTGGTATTTGCTCAACAAATATACATCAACCATCAAAAAATCCTTCATATTTCCTTGTTATGTTTTTGTGAAAAATGAGCTTAGTATTGAACAGAAAACAGAATTTGGAAAACAAGGGCTCATTCACAGAGTACATAGAAGTAAAATCTCTCTCAACACTTACATTCAACTTAAGACAGTGACACTGAAACAGATTCCTAAAAGAAGATAAATTTGACAGTGAAGGTCAAATTAAATAAATTCATTAAAAAATAAAATAAAATAAAAAGCCAACAACGAGACACAAAGCACACCAGCACCAAACAAACTAGCCAAAAAAACCCCAACACACAAAAAAACCTCCTATCCATCTAAAATGCTGCTAATGACTGCATAAAGGAATTTCTTTTTGTTTTTTGTTTTTTGTTTTTTGCTTCTGTTTTTCCAAGGGTTTGCCCCAGCAAGGAAGCCTCATCTTTCTTCTGTATATTAATAGCACATGCTTTCTCCACAGCTGGGTACAAAAATTATACACAGGCATTCAGCAGTGATAAAGGTATTTGAAAGCATAAAGTCTCAGCATGACAACTGCAGGAGCAGGATGGGATGAAAAACCGAGGAGACGAGAACAAATGAAAAAAGCAACGCAAAACATGAAAGTGACAGGTACTGTGGGCTGCTGCACATCAGCCATGGAGAATTCCTTTTTCTCTGCTGTGTGTTACAGTATTCTGTCAGAGAAGCACTATGCTTGAACTACAGAAAAGGACATGAAAGTGAGAACCAGGAATTATGGTTAAACTGACAGCTGAGTTATTGGTTTATTGTTTTAAAATATAACATTTGAAAAAAAAAAAATACAGACTATTGAAAAATTTGTTATGGTTGGCACATATGTATATCTTACCAGCTTCTGTAAGGAAGCAGTACTAAAGCAGTGCATGAAGTTCAAATATGAGCTATTATGTATTTTGTTTTATCTAGAGATTCATAATGTACTTGCTGTAGTATGCAGTTATAATTACAATTTTGGTTGCTGACAGATTCTCTAAGGCAAGAATTATATTTATACATTTCTGAACGACTAATTAAAATGCCTGCAAAAAGGCTGAGAAGTCACCATGCTTCAATGCATGAAGATTAAAGCCTCTTCCAATGAAGCTCCAATGAATCCAAAGCAGAAGCAAGAGTAACAACTCTTGAGCACTAGAGAGTTCATACTCATTAGCTTTTGCTGCTCATTTTGTAACAACATTATATACCGTGCCCTTTCTTTTTGCCCTCTCACTCTCCATTATTTGTTAGTATTTTTAAAGATGGGACCTTGAAACTACCGGTGCTCTCGGTAATGCAGGCAGATGTGTTCTTAGAATGCAAGAAATGAATGTCCATTTTATAATTACTTTTGCTTTCTGTATGGATGAGTTCTAAATTTGAGTGAAAAAGCTTCTGATGACAAGGTAAAAGAAACCTGAACTGCATTTAGTCATCTCAAAAATAACTGGTAAGAAATCCTTCTTTTAGGCATTTATCGTATTTCTTCACTTTAATCCTTTTTACCTCAATTAGAAAGTGATCTAATAGAACTCAATGGGAAATGGACAGGGATATCATTGGTCTGGTAATTTAAAGGGATCCCATCATATGGCTTATTCAGCACCATATAAATACAACAGAAACACAGTTAGTGTTCTTGAAGTGACTTAAAGGATTAAAGCTGAACCTCTGACAGCTAGACAGCTCCTTCATTTTACTGTATTTTTTCAGCATTTTTACCCATTCAACAATCTATGCTTAAAGAAACCTGAATTTGTTGTTACCAGACAATTTGGTATTTAAATATACATAACATATCCCATAAGAAACTTTCAAAAAATATCCTTTGAGATCTCGACATACCACTGTAAGGCACCAAAATGTGTCCATAAGAAAAATGGCCACAAATAATCAAACAGGAGAAGATAAAGTAAACTCATCAATTTGTTTTAATACTCAGTTGGAGTGGGGTTGGGGGAGCCTTCCAAGCTCAGGCATCCTATGATCCTCTGACGTGAAGAATGCTTTGCAATTATATAGTAGTATGCTTGATTATTAGGATTTAAATCAATATAACTGAATTCCATACAGTGTTTCAAAACTATCTGTTTCAGCTCCTGATCTGTTTTTATGAAGGGCTTATCACAGGAAATTACTCTAGTTGAAGACAACTAGAAAGTAAGGTATATTCTAGACAACTAGCCAATAAGGTATTTTGGAGATAGAGTAAAATGTACTTTCAATCCTGCTTTTAAACATTGGTACATTTTAATAAATCACATTACTTTGCAGAAGACATAGGGAACACATAAAGCATTTATATTAAAGCTAGGTACAGTAATTACAGGTATCCTAACCATTAACAAGAATCCATTTGCAATGACATTTTCACAGGCAAGTTCCGTAGATTTAAGGCACACGGATGTTCTATAATAAGAATGATAAGCAACCATGGAGTAGAAGTTCTGTCAAAATGTTTCTCTGAGCAACTAGATCAGTATAAATTAAAATGTCTAAAATTTGTAAAGTTTGTATTGACTAAAACATTAGTTTGCAGTCATATAAAACTCTTACATTAAATCTAAAATTATTTTTGTGTTATAAACCTGCAATATATCCTTTTTCCTCAAAAAGATACAATATTTTACACGCATTTAGATTATCAGCTTGCAAATGTTATATGAGAATCTGCTAAGTATTGCTATTTTTTCATTAGAAGAAAATTAATGACTGCTGTCACCCTCCATTTCTATGCAAATTAGAGTCATAGAAGCTGTAGACTGCAATGAGGTCACCTTCTCTTATCCAAGTTGAACAAGCCAAGTGACCTCAATCTGAACAGCTGATGTATGGGGCCTGTTGCAGGAGATAAGCATCAAAATCTGTTCCAAGTACCTTCACTTCATATAAAACATTGAATACAGCATTAAAAGAACAAATATGGGTAAAAACCCCTTAGGATAAACACGAGAAGCCAACTATTGGTTTTGGAAAACTTCTTCATAATTGGAATAGCACAAGGGAAGAAACAGATCTCTGTCTTCATATGTTTATGATAAAATACAAATTAGTAGCCATGGTTTACATATCTTCAGTTGAAAAAAGTAAAGAAAAAAGGCCAAATTATTTATCAGTTGCGTAAGATTTACAAGTCTGAGTTGTACACATAAAGACATAAGAATAAAATGATGCTTTGGGAGCTTGGCTTCTTTAAAAAAAAAAAAAATTAGTAAGACATGTCATCTGACTGGTAGAAAAATGTCTCAGTCTCTGCAAGGGGTTTGTCCAATACCATGCTACCCTGCTCTAATATTGTGTACATACAATCCTAAACCAATTAAATACTAACAAGATGTAATTAATACATTCAGGAACCAGGCTCAGTCTTTGACGGATTAATCTGTGTAATTATTTCTGCACATTTCTTCAGGGCTGGGGGGGGAGGAGAAGGAAGTACAGCAAGGTGGTCACAACAACAGTGCAAGAATAGCATGTGTTAGGCGTTTACTCTTTTTCTGTCCAAAACCTCAAACGTTTCATCTTACGAAATATCAATAGCAGCAGATATTCTGTACAGAAACATTTTAAATTGCACATGTATTGACAAGTTGGGAGAGAAATTGGAAAGATTATCTTGTGTTGAGAACACCAAGACAGATTTTTGTGATAAACTACTATAGTCTCTGAATGTAAACAATGGGAACATCTAAATATAAGTCTAGTAAATAAAAGTGAATCTTATTAAACCCTTTAACATCTGAGACAAATCATTAAAGTTTATTTTAAAATAAAAGTCTTGAACACCAGTGTTTTCTAGAGGTATGTCTGAATTGAGTAACTTCCCCATAGATTGTTTTGCTGCAAAAATCTGCACACTCAGAAATAATGAATGCTAAAGAGTATTTCATGTATTTCATACATTATGAAGTAAAAGTAATTTCATTTTCCATTTATTTATTGTTAATAAAAAATATATAGCTGTATTTGAAAGTGCATCCTTGTTAAATCAATTACATCCCTCTTCACTCGCACACCACTTGAGTAATACAGGAAGATAAAGCACATCTCCGAGTACAATACTGACTTATTTAGTGAACACGCTGAAGAGCCAACTGCATTATCTCACATCTCTAACCAATGCAGACCAACTGAATGGCACTTACACCACCCTAAAATATTATGGAGGGAGGAGAGGGGGGAGATAAGACAAAAAAAAAGGCAGTTTACTAAAGCAGCTTCACTATTACCTGTTTTATTTGTTTAAGCAATATAATCACTTTCTCAATCTGGTTAAATGTTCAAGGCAATTTTGAAATCACCTTTATGCCTGAGCAGAAGGATGTATACTGTTACTTTCCCCACATGAAACTGCCAAGTGTGGTCATGCAATGGCCACAAATTACCGCAACACCACCAGAACAGAAGAGCAGAAAGAGATAAATATTACTTCTGCACACATGATCTCATGCTTCATTTTTCTTTATTTAAGACCTTAGCCACAGAAATTGACGCAGTTTTCAATTTGACCCTTCTCTTCCTTTTCCTAATCCTATTTAAAATATTTATGATTTCAGAGATTCAGAATGACTACAGAATCCTTCAGTGGTCAGTGACCCCAAAGCTGTCATGAAGCGGAACCAGCACAGATGTAAAGTACAGCTACTTCAAAGGCACCTCCTTGGATCGGTCTCCCCTAAAACACCTCTGTAAGTCTCCATCATCATTTGCCAGTAAAGAAGGTCAGTACTTGCAAAGGATGACTTGCTTTCTTCATATATAAAACAATTTCCGGAAAAACAAACAAAAAAAAGCAAAAAACAAAACAACAAAAAAAGCGACAAGAGAGTAATGTTCCACAGCACTGTATATGAACTCATAGTGCATAGTGCAGGGATTGTGCAGAGGCCAGGAGAAGGAGAGGAAAAGTATGAGTGTATACACGTGAAAATTTCAGGTTTAACCACTATGCATTTTTAACAGTAAATGTGTCTGACTTTACTGAAACCATGCAATGTCCATTGTATGCAAAATAAGATTTTTCTAAAGGTAGCTGATATTATAATACCTTAATCTCAGAATCATAGAATTGTTTTGGTTGGAAGATACCTTTAAGATCATTGATTCCAACCATTAACCCAGCCCCGCCAAGTCACCACTAAACAAGAGCGTAAACTCCACATCTACACATCTCTTAATTACCTCCAGGTATGGTGAATCCAGTGCTTCCTGGGCAGACTGTTCCAGGGCTGTACAACTTCCTCCTACCTAAACCTCCACTGTCATGGCTTGAGCTCATCTCCTCTTGTCCTATCGATTGTTACTTGAGAGAACAGACTGTTCCTCACCTTGATACCATGTCCTTTCCAGCAGTTGTAGAGGGTGATAAGGTCTTCCCTAAGCCTCCTTTTCTCAAGGCTAAACAACCACAGTTTCCCCAGCCACTCTTCATGAGACATGCCAATGTCCTTCTTGTAGTGAGGGGCCTAAAACTGAACACAGTACTCAAGGTTTGGCCTCACCTGTATCAAGTACAGGGTGACAATCACTTCCCTAGTCCTGCTGGCCACACTATTGCTGATACAAGCCAGGATGCCATTGGCCTTCTTGGCCATCTGGGCACACTGCCAGCTCACATTCAGCCAGCTGTTGACCAATGTCCCCAAGTCCTTTTCTGCCAGGAAGCTTTCCAGCCACTCTTCCCCAAGCGTGTAGCTTTGCATGGGGTTGTTGTGGCGCAAGCACAGGACCCGCCTGCCATTCGGCCTTGTCAGGCCCTGGCCCATCAGTCCAGCCTGTCCTGATCCCTCTGTAGAGCCTCACTACCCTAAGGAAGATCAGAAGATTAAACAGGAATTTGAAGAAAGTTGTAAACAAGAAAGTAGAAAAATGGAGGCATAGAAATGCTGCTTTAATGTTGCTCTGTTTAAAATAATAATTAAATGTTTTAAAAATCAAGGCTTTCCTGAAGAAGGGCAGTATACGTAGCATGGATGACAACCTTTTCTGATTCTATATGCTGCACATCAGAACTTGCACACAACTGTGAAAACACAAAACATACACTGCAACCCCAAAAGAGCCAGAAAACGGGAAATTCCAATAGGCAGTAGCCAGGAATGGTTTTCCAGAAATCTCCCTCTCTACAGCACGAGAGAGAATATGCAGACAAGCCCAAGTCAACATGCCAAATAGTTGGCTTCAGGAAGCCCTTCTGGCTCTCCTCCCTCAGCCTGGGATTCATGGACAAGAGACAGTCCTACACCAGACCTCCTTCTGGTGACGTGACAATGACCAAGCAGACTCCTCCCTTAATGTCTGTAGATCCATGCAGTTATATACTAAAAAAATCTTTTCTGACATGCCCTTTCAATTACCAGTTTTCCAAGATTAAGAGGAAGCAAACTCATTAATCTAACTGAACAAGAACTGGCAGTTAAGCGTCTCGATAAAGTCACTGCAGATGGAAATGTGATTATTACACAGCCACTTTTCCAGATTTTAAATTAGTGGCAACTGCTCACAAAAGAAACCTGAGGAGAAACACCTGGAAATTAGAATTCCTACTCTATGCTAAGTACTGAAATTTAAAAACAAATTTTATAAAAGCTTTGCAAATTAGATTCTTCCTTTCTTAATTACTTCATCATGTTACTAATTTTGTGAAAGTACAGTGAGGACAAAAAGTTATTTTTTAATTACTTCTGAACTGAATGCACCTTCCTTCACCTATATCAAACTATTAAACCCTCTTTCTAGTTATCTATTAAAACAGTAAAATACCTATTTTGATCCCAGTGAAATAGATTATGTTTTCAGGAAGAACACCCACATTCAGTGAAGGATTGAAACCTCATCTTTCAGGACAGGCCATACAGATGACCCAGTTGGAAATTATTACAGCAAGACCAGATAAAGCTGGCAGAAAGAGACAGTCTTTTGTTAGAAATCCAAGCATGATGTACTTGGAGCATGGTACAGGAGCTCATTATTGCTGTAATTTATAGGTTTAAAAATGAAATACACTTCTGATTTCAGTACAGCAAATTTAAAATAACAGCATTTGCTACAACCAGCTCTTCTGTCTATAGTCAATGGGATGAATATCCAACTCAGTGATACTACATTTTTGACACATGTAAAATTTCATTATCAGAGAATGCCTATTTAAACTTGAATGAGCTTGCATTGCACACAACAGATTTGACACACATGACAGGCTACCTTATAAAAACAGAAGGTGAAAAGGATATTTTTTAGCCGCTTAGTGCAACTGCATTAGATGGACATGTTTGAGGACCTACTCTGAGGGATTTTCTATCAGCTTGTAAAAGGGGATTACCAAACGGTTCTTTCCAATTTATGTGAAAAAACAGTTGCACACTGATATCCATCAGTATTGTAAACTCTGACTCCACACATATAATGCCAATTCATGATTGAAAGCAACACAGAGAACTACTTTAATCAACCAATAATCGCTCAAAATTACCTCCAGGAAAATCCCTGTAGCTTCAGTATTAAGATTAAGTGTCAAGGCTCAGTCTGAACTTAAAAAGGCACCAGCTTCTCTTACTACAAATCTCTGTTGACAAGAGTTAATGTACCTGGCAGCTCCTCAGCAGATGGCAGATTTAGGCACAGAATCCTGATGACACTGGAGCTTTGTGCCACCAACAGAAGTCATTAAGGTGAAAGAACTTTGAAATGAGGCATGTCTGTAAATTATTATAAGAAATATAAAGAAATATAAGAAACTCTTAGGATAACATGTCTTAGCTCAAGAATGAATGTACTTGAAGGATGCTTGATAAAGCTCCTTTTATTTGTTTTTGACATATTTGGAACGCATTATAGAGCGTTATTCACCATGCACTAGATAATTTTTTCCAAATCTTTGTACACAGGTTAACTCCAAACACACACTGTGAAGCAAGAAGCTTTGTATTGGTTTTGACCAGGTCTCAACCAGACTGAATAACAGGCTGATTAGCAAAGCATTTGATTAGGTGAGCAACCTTTGACTTCAAGTGCATACACATAAACATACAGTATCTATAAATATTTTAAAAATAATAATAAATAAAGGCCAAAAAAACAGAACAATGAAGAATGCCTAGTTCAAACAGGAAACCAAAACATTTCTTTGCCAGCTGACCTGCAGAGAAGCCTGTGGAGATGCCACCTTGAAGACCAGCCTAAGTACTGCAGAGTGTAGAGCTAAACTATATAATTGATGCTGGATTTGTGAGTATCCACTGCAACAATTCACTTACTGACACTCGCTGACTGCCTGACAGTCCTGCCCTCTGCTACTGGCTAGAAGATTTGCTAATAATAGCACTAAAGGATTTTTTGTCTTTTAGGGCCTGCCCTTAAAAGAACATTCTTATTCCAGAGCCACCTTGTGTCCTTGGCCATATAGAAGGATGTTTGTTTATGAAATAAAGCAAAGCTTCAGCAAATGCAAATACACCATGTATCTTGCATTTAATGCATTTTTGGTTTTACTTTAGCTGAGCAAGTAAAAAAAAATATTCCACTTACAAACAAAAGAAGCTGCTGTTCCTACAGTCATTCATTTTGTGCTGATTATATCCTGTTTCCAAAGAGTTCACATTGTTCTGAAGAAAAGTTTTAGCTATGCCAATAGCTATCTTTGCAAATCTGCAGTTCTCTCTTGAGCAAGCTAAGTATAGACTCATACTGTTATTTTCAAAATTTTGTAGTAACTGTCTGAAAAGACTTCTGATAAAGCTTTTCTCAGGAAAAGATTCATACCCTCCTACCAGCATAGATAATCTGGCGTAACTGTTCATTTAGTCTCAACTAAATTAACTCTAGAGCATTTGCATGTCATCTTAATTGATCTCACCTAGGAAAATACTGTCACAGTGCCAACTGAAAACACCTTACTAGAATATGCTGCAACAGCCTAACACTATGGAACTGCAGAATACTTGTAGCAGAGATTTTGTAATTATATAAAGGTGAACTATACAAATCAAAACATGCCATGGGATTACAAAAACAAAAACACAAAAACAAACAAACAAAAAACCAAACAAACAAAAAAAAAAGAAAAAAAGAAAGAAAAAAATACAAAATTGCTTCATTCTGCTTGCTTTGCACTGAAGGTCTGATGACTGGCCCTCTATTACACAGGACTCCTCAACAATTTCAGTCCCTTACACCGTCTCCATTCAGGTTAAAATAATCTTTGAGGAAAGAGAGAGATTACAAACTGAAGGGTATTGGTTTTTCACTATATTTTTTTTCACTGACATTAAAATACTGCCGAGGAAATTACAACACAATGACAACCTTAGCAAAATCCACATTTGTATATGAGAAAAGCAGCAGTCTAACAGATAAACAACTTTCAGTGTTTAACAAGACAAGTGTTCACAGGGGGTAACGGAAAATAGTGCCACTCACATCAGAAAAGTGACAAGTTATTATAGCTGCGGGAATCATTATTCTGAATTTCCTGACTTCATGTGTGTAAATTTTAGCAATAATGTCACATTAATGTAGTTATTTGCATTTAACATACTCATGTTTAATAAAAAAAATAAAAATAAATGTCACCACAATGACAAACCATTCTCCAGGATACACACTGGATAAGCAAATGTCAAGCAGCAGGAGAAATTTTTTACACAATATCACAGATGTGCTCCATAAGGGAAGGAATTTCCCCCCCCCCCCCCTTGCTTTCTACTATACAAAAAATCCTCTTGGAAAAGAATAGGTTGG
>JANIJG010014955.1:0-33995 GCA_024611175.1 Megaceryle torquata | reverse complement strand
AAATACATAAATAAATAAAAATAAAATAAAATAAAAGAGGGAAAAAATATAACTACCACATTTAAATGTCCAAGAAGAGGCTGGACAAAACACTCTGCTACAGAAATTCAAATATAATTCAGTTTTGGAAAGCATTTTTCACTCAAAATTATATGTCAGCCACATAAAGCAAACAATATTGGCATGTGAAGTCCACTGTAATATTAAGGAATCAGATACAAAGTGCAACTAATGCAGACAGTAAAATTGCTTTTTTGATGGCATATTTGTTCTGCATACAGATTATCAAATATCAGCATCCTAATCCTAAATCCCTGAGCATAATTAGTTCTCTAAATCTTTTTTCTACACTTAAATCTGCTCACCAGAACAATATCATAGAAACCATTAGGCTTTCCCTCCATTTTGATAATTCATCAGGCCCTTACTATATCTTGGAGACCTGGGCATAAACAATTGCTTCAGAATCAGTCTTTTTTGAACAGGAAAGTGGGAAGGGGATAGATTTTGACAGGGTTCAAATTTTGTTTTTCTTCTTCTATTCCATTCCTGTTTTCCTACATAGGAAAAATAATAAAAGAACATAATTACCTTTTGCTTGTGCCTATTTCCCCTCTACTTCAGAGAAAGACTAGTTGTCTAGTTTCAACAACATGCTGAAGTTTTTACCGCACCAAGGGTGGATGAAATTAATCTCTAACTCACTTGTCTTTACAACCTTCAAAAACCTTTACAACCTTCAACTACTGACCAGGTGAGACAAGGACAAGCAATAAAAGTATGTTAGGAACAGCTGAAGTAGCATTTGCAGAGATAGTATCTTTTTCTTACATCAGCAGATAAAAAGATACTGGAGGAAACAAAAGCTTTGACACTCAAAGCCCTTATAAAACTTGAAAAAACAGAGCAACATCAAGCTAAGTAAAACTTTGAAAATGCTTGGTTGATATAACTAGCTGTATTCCAGAAAAATTAGACAATCTTTAGAAAGTTAAACATCTAGAGAGCAGAATATACTTTTGGAAGGGCTAGAAGCAGTAACTGAAAACATGTTTCCCAAGCATGGGGAATAAATACTTAGCATTTAAAGAAGGGATGTGAGTTAGGAGATTTTACTCCGGAAAAACAGTAACCTGACATAATATACCTGGTTTTAGTTATTTTGTCCATTACTCATTGTCTGTGTAAGTTTATGAGGTATATAGAGCACTAACTCTATTCAGTTTTGTCCACTCCAAAAGCACTCAATGCACTGCATAAAGTATATCATATACTGAAATTTGCACATATATATATTTGTCAAAATAAATAAATAAATACATTTTTAAAAAGGGATTTTCTGCAAGTCCAAAGGAAGGTTTCATCTTAGAATGAGTTTGCAGATGTTCGGGAAGAGGAAGATGAAGACTGATGGAAATAAAAGTGAGGGAAAGTGAGGAAAGGAAGATGGGAAACTTCTTTAAAGAAACAATCTGTCTTCATAGAAGACCAAGTAGCCTGTGATATAATATATGTGTGACACAGCATATAACCATATCTGGAGGGGGAAACAAAAAAAAAAAAAAAAAAAGACAACAAAAGCTATCTAGTCATACTGGATTGTGTCTTTCTTGTAACCAGTACATATACTGGTCACATTACTCTTCTGAAGAAAGAGCTTTTTTTTCCCCTGAGGGCCATCCTTACACTGATGAGGTGTTAGATCTCCTCATATCACACACAAATAAATTTGAGGGCCTTAGCTTTCTAATGGCTTGAGTACATGTCGTAAAATAAATCAGAAAATGCAGCTGGTACAAAAATCTCTCAAAGCTAAATCCAAAAGTTATCATTACGTTCTGTGGAAATTATGCTACATGCAATCAGAACAAGTTTGATAGCATAGCACATACAATTGGATGGGTGATAATTGCCATCTATTCATATATATCAAAAACATTGGATGCCAAGCATCCCTCATGGAAAACAAAAATACTTTGATCTCATATTCTTTTCTCCCTCTATATATAGGAACTGCAATTTCAGTAACATTTCATTCAGAATTACATGATTACAATAGTCAGTAATTTAGAAATAGTACTAAAAGAGAAAATAAAAAATTATTGAATTAATACTATCACTTAGATTTCTGGCATTTTCAATTAGTGCTATAAAAAGTCCTTTGATTCAATTAATGTAGAAAGTATTACAAATATGAAAGACTGTTGGGTTTCTTACAATATCACTCTACTTCAATCATAGATATAAGTGTTTAGGCAGTTATTTATTATTATGTACATGAAGATGATTCTACTGTTTAATTGCTGAGAAACTTCCGGGGCAAAACATGCAGCTAACTTCCTAGCCTCATCATAGCAAATGTCTTGACAATTCATTGATTCTCCAAAACACATAAATATTATGCGATGTCCAACCTCACACCTATACAATCACATCTGAAACCAAACTCAACAGTACTACATATGAGTTACAAGGGATTAAAAATAAATAAATCTCTAAGCTCCTCACAGAATTCAGAATAAAATAGCTCATTCCCTGTCCGTCCCCCCCCCCCCCCCCCCCCCCCCCCCCCCCAACCCCAAGCACACATTCACCCGCTCCCCCTNNNNTGGTGCCCAGAGCCCTGTACTGGTGCCCTGCCCCCTGTACTGGTCCCCAGACCCCCGTACTGGTTCCCAGTCCCCTTCCCTTTCCCCCCCCCCCCCCCCCCCCCCCGAACCTTAACTCAGAAATTCATTGTTTCAGCATTTCCAGCTAAATAAACTATTCTCATATTGCTCATATCAAAACATGGTGGTATTTATTGCATAGAGGATATAAACAGGCTGTGCATCTACAGTCTTTTTGTAGAATTTTATGCCTAATGGCCTCTTCTTGTGACTGACAACTCCAATAGACTCAGATGAAGGCTGATTTTAATGAAAATCCATTTTTGAAAGAGCGGCCATTGTACTAAAATTATTTTTGTCCTAATCATAACTTTCAGCACAGAAAGGTCTCTCAATTTCTCCTCCATCCTCAATACAATTTTAAATTGTATTAAACTCTTTTTACACAATCTGATCTATGGACTTCTAGTCAGCTTTGCAAAAAAGATATTCTTTTCAGCTTATGTAAAGCCAGAATGATAGCTGATTTTGAATAAAATAGGCCTTGGACAATATATATTAGGCTGTTCTGTTCAAACAAATAGGATATGTCTGTCAGAAGCCCTACAGTCTAGAAGCATTCAACTCAGTACATGAGATCTAAACAGACATTCAGATCCCAGCAAATACCAGATTTCCTCTTTAAAGTGTAGCTTTAGAATATGATCACTTAGAAAACAAACTCGACAAGCTTTTTAAACCTGTGTGTAGTGTTAACAAAGAGGGCATTTTCACTTCTGAGCCTTCAGACAGCAATGCGCACCGATACTACTGAGCTCACATAGTTATGCTAAAAGCCTAGCATCAGCTAGCTCAGTCCTGAGCTCTTTAGGATATGAGACAGCTGTGATACAGTATCTGTTGAAATCTAGGTGAAAAACAAAGGAAAAATCTATGTATCCAGAATCAGTAAACTGGACATGTACCCTTGCTGAAATCCCAGATTACAGAGACTGGGTCATGACTCAACTGCCGGCGATGTGAGCACATATGCAAGAGAGCATCTGCTTCCAGGTACTCAGGCTTTCTGTTGCCTCTGCTCGCTGAAAAAATATATTGTCCCAGTGAGATAGATGAGTGTTTCAGCACAGAATCATAGAATGTTAGGGGTTGTAAGGGACCTCTAGAGATCGAGTCCAACCCCCCTGACAAAGCAGGATCACCTAGGGCATGTCACACAGGAATGCATCCAGGCATGTTGGCAAGTAATATATTAAAAAGCAGCAAAGGAAGAATAAGGGCATGAAGAATGCTGCAGCTTACAGTAAATGAGCATGCTGCTTACAGAAGCAATCTTGAAGGAGTCCATGAGGGAATACAGCTATCTCTTGTTAAGGTGAAAGATTATGCAAATGTCAATGAAACACAAGGACTAAGACACACAACTAAGATTTAAGAAATGATTCTTTACAAAGTCCCATTTCTTTATCTGATATTCATCACACAGCTCTTCCATGAGGTTAACTATTTCCTCCAAAGCCTTACAATATTAAGTACTGCAGGTTCAAATTTGTATGGGCATTGTTTTTTTGGTTTTTTTTCCAGAGTAAAACTCTAAAACATGATTGGAAAAATCTGCACTACAGCTGCATATTGGGCACCAATGGCAGCTTTTCAGTAGCCGGAGGCTGCAGCAGTGCCTGGTGCCGGAAGCAGCCCTGAGTGGCTCAGCCATTCCGTCTGGCTCCAAAAGAGCATAAACAGCCTATTGCCCCCCAAAACCTCAGGAAAGTGTAAGAGAGCAAGTAGCAGCCATTTTCTTTCCCCTCAATACTCAAATCCATGATCAAAAGTTTCCATTAATTGGTAAAATATTAAATGCAACAAAGATTCCCAAATCAAGACTGCTTTGCTTGTAACAAACTGCAGTATAAAGGTGACACAGATTATTTCATTAGGCTTCACACTAAGTGATAAAATAACAGGCTTTTTAGCCTTTTTGTCTCAGTACTTGTACAGCCCACCATTGGTATAATTATGGCAGTAGCATAGTCAATAGCTTGAGGAAATGCAAACAGATTGCATTAATATCCCATTAGGTTATCTTTCAACATATGTCTGAGCTAAATAGAGTTGAAAGTTAGTTCATCAAAATAGATTTCTCCAGACTGACCAAAATTAGGTCCATATCGTTAATGCTACTTGGGAACCCCTGAAACTGTAATTATTTCAGGCACTCATCTGGCTGGCACAAATCACAGCATTATTTCATTTCAGAGGGGCTCAGATATCAACTTTGGTTTCTTCTCAGTTATACTATGTCATGAAAGTGTGAATCATGTCATTTACAATAGGAAAGCAAACAACAGTGATTTCTATGTCATTATCCTGAAAAGCCCTGGCAATCGCTAATGGTGAGAGATTTACTTTAAGGCTCAAATCACATTTCAATTGACAGTGAACTGAACCTGCAATTCTTTGGTGTCTTTTAAATAACCTCATTCTACTTCATAAATGTTCATAATTCTACTTCAAACTCCTTGGTGCAAAAGGTTGTAGTTCTTAGTTTCTTAGACAGACCAATCTGAAAGAGTTTAGTGCATTTAGCTTTTTTACGTTTCCAAGCTTTGCTACAAAGAAATTATAACATTAAGTAATTTTTAGTTCAAAGAAAGGAAAAGAAAAAGGAAAGAAGAAGAAAGAAAGGAAAGAAGAAGAAGAAAGAAAGGAAAAAAGGAAAGAATTCTTACATTATGAACCCTGTACGGAATTTTTTTTTTCTTGAATTCAGAATTCCAACCATGTTGGTCTTAATCGGACACAGAGATCATCTCTGTTCATTAACTAAAGGATTATAACTAGCAAAATCAGCTCTAATGCACAAATACGCAAGGTTACAATTTCAAATTATTTACATCTGAATTTTATCTAACTTTTACTCGAAGTTGGTAATATTGTGAAAAATTGTGACAGTAATAATTTTATACACTAATTTTTCTAAAAAGCAAACAGACAGCACACATTCATTTAAAATTTAGAAGGATAATTTTACATAAAAAGTTGCATACATAAATATTTATCTTAGGTGCATGGCAAAAAAAAAAAACAAAAAAAACAAACCAGAAACAGAAAAGAAGTGTAAAAGAAGTAACTTCTGTTAAGATATTTAGTGACACAGGTATTCTAGGTATCTGTAAAAGGCTTTGTTTTTTCCTACTACACAGATGTCTTCAAAATCAGCAAATTATTATACACCAAATTTTAAGACAGCCTATAAGAGCAGTTGTGGTGCTCATATTAAAATCTTAAACTTGGGATTAAACTGAAAAATTTAGCATGGTACTAAACTAATAATCTCAATTTTTTGCAAAGCAATACCATACCAATGTACATCCCAATGTTGACCATCATTAAGGCAGTAAACTATTTTCTTTTCTTCACTGTTATGCAATTGCATTGTGTTTTATGAACTAGAAAATGGTGAGCAGAACAAGAAGGAATTCCATGAAAGGTAAGAAACAAGAAGGTTTTTTTTCCAAAAGTTTTCCTAGACCAGCTTCATCAGTCATCAATACTTTGAGGTTTGGTCAACTAGAAAGGGTTCATTGGTCAAATTACCATTCTAAAGCTGTGACCATCCATGGTAACATAACTTAAAACAAAGCCTCCTTGGGAAAACGTCTTCATTTGAAATTCTTTTCAGTGCTACTCCATGAAGATGAGAGCCTTTTCTTAACTTAGTGCCAAGTTTGGTCATTGCCATCTGGAAATTCACCATTTTAGTTCCTATTGCTGTGCAGGTAACTAATCTTGTTCTGATACATCAATTTACACAGTCTCACAGAGGCAACAGCCACCAGCCTCAGATTTCCAGTTCTGCTTGAACACTAACAGTATTCATCAGTCTGCTCCATGAACTTGAGGCCAACAGGGGAAATGAGGTCTTGGTCTTCCCCAGGGCATTTCACAGTTTGGCTAAATACCCTGTATTAACATGGAAGAAGAGAGCAGTGAGCAATTTAGGCCAGACTCTTTGAAAACTCAGCTCCACTTACTCCAATGGAAGAGAACTAAATACTTGTAAAACTGAAGTAATTAGTAACGTGTAAGACTGAAAGTGAACTGGAGGTGACAAGGCTGGATATGCTTGTGAGCAACAGCTGTTTCTGTCATACATCCTGCTGTGGTTTGCTCATCATCTGTACAGTTACAGTCAAGATCCCCTTTAATGGATTGAGGGGCAAAGGTGAAGAGACTTTATGGATGCTACAAAGCATGAAAAAGTGTGTTTCTAAAAAGTAGTCCAGATGGTAGGTGAATCTGGGTCAGAGCTGCATCTTGTGCTCCCAGTAGAAATCTAGAGGGTAGAAGGCAGAGAAAATGATTCTCTACTGCTCTGTCTTTGCATAAACAAGTTATTAGGAATTAATGTTATTAGGAGGAAGATGCATTTCAGAGAAATGGTTTCACAATGTTTTTCAATATAAAAAAAATGTTTATTAATTGAATCTAAATAACAAAATGTAAAACTGCAACAGGGCTGTAGGAGAACATCCATGGAGTTCTGACTGTTCAGATGTTAGTGTTAATAGGTTATAAATCATGAAGGTACCTTTTACCTAGGTGGCAAAATGCTGCAGGACAGATGTGATAGTTCAGTGGTCTCTAATTGGCCTCCTGTCCTCATCATAGTGCATAGTGCTTCATTTTCTAGGGATGTTCAACAGTAGTCTCCTGAAGAGTTGTTTACTTCTGTGTTTGACCAGATGCCCATCGTGCATGACATTGCCTTTTTGAGGTGTTTCCTTCAGCTAATCTGTTTTCTTGACCTTCTGCTGGCCTGTACTCTAGAGATCTCTATCCTTTTCCACTCCTTAGAGAGATGTCTCAGATCCTCAGCAGCTATTTAAGACTTTTCTCCACAGTGGCTATGCTATCCTGACCTCTTTTAAGGACACTCTACACAAAGCTATTGTTTCAGTACAAGTCTCCATACCAACAACAATTGTACATGCATTCTTCCTCTCTTTTGGTATCAGAATTACACCCCTATCTTATCTTACTAGCACTTGGGTGATCATAAAGCCTTTTTGTACAGAGCCCTTGTACAATAACTGACACTTTCTGGATTGGAAGAGTGGGTAATAGAGCCTGTAATACAATTTACAACTCCACAGACTATCAGCATGATGCCCTGAGGCATGCCTTCAAGAGGCTTAAATTGCAAAGGAGTAAAAAAAACCACGATGTGGTGGCGGGGGGAAGGAAAACCTGCCATAATCATTGCCTAGTGCTGCTGCCACGTTTGCAGCTACAGCAGAATGATGTGTTGCCTAAGGTTGTACACCTGAAGCAACCCTAAATCTGCTTTTAGAACACAATGGACTTGCTGCATCCAAGAAACAGATGTTTCAGAGCAACATGGGAGCATGGTGCATTCATTATCACATCAGCCTGCTTTTAGTCCTGCTCTTCATCAAACAGCATAGGGGGCAAAACTGGCTGTGTACCAGCATTGAAATGGTCAATGACAACAGCACACAACTAATTTGAGTGTAAAGCTATCTCAGTCTCAGAGAAGAGTAAGACTGCCTGAAATGGGAGAATTGTTCTGGATACAAATTTGCCACTGAAAATAGGAACTATTCTGGAATACAGTTACTGTGCTCCCAGGCTGGATTACTTTGAAATAAAATTATGTTGTTCCCCCCCCCCCCAAGTCTGATTATGCATGGAATTGAAATACCTTATACACTAAACTCTAAAGTTATTCAGAAAAAAGCTGGTTTTTAAAGAAGGTCTTAAGAAAATTTAGTTCATTCAGTTAAAGACAGACGTCCAAGTAAGACCATAAAATATGGCTGCTTCAATTCCCTGCTGAATTTCTCTGCAATTAAATGTATTTAGGATCAAAAAGGAAATTTGATGCTTGTTCATGTGTTGTATCTGCACTCTTTTTTTAAATTATACAATGTGATAATTTAATTTTTAAGAATTAGCACTGCAGAAATTCTACACAAATCCCACAAAGCACTACCAAACATACAGTACATTAAAGACAAAGAAAAAATAAATTGTTCCTTTAATCATAATAACCTTAACTACTACATCTAACAACATTAGGCAACAGTGTCAGATAGAAGAGTATTTTAACTCCTATATATCTTCATCATTCCCTTTCTTTCAAATGCATGCAGTAACTTTGAGATGTGAGTGCTGGGTACAACTTGTTCCTACAAATTTTGACTTCTTTTTTTTTTCCAGTCAATATATATGTGAAAAATTGCAATTACAAGGAGAACTGATAGCACTGCACATTAACACTGTCATCATTTGCTGTCAGGAAGACCCCATTCTCAGCTGCTTAGAACTCTGCCAAACTTTAATTGCAATGACTTTTTTTATCATTCAATGTCTGTCCCAGATGGAATTTTTGGGGGAACATGGCTAAAGGCTTTTTGGGAAAATTAGGCTAAGGAACCATGCTGTTTGCCCATAAATCTGGAAAAGATTACTAAATGTGAAAGGCTTAGCAGTCAGGAACAAGGCTAAGAAAATACACAGGGCAACTGAAAGTGTTATGGAGCATGGGTCTGCCTGAAGAAAGAAGTTGGGACTGTAAACTAAGAAAAGCAGAACTAAGAGGCTGAGGCATAGGCAGAGAAGATTGGAATCATTTACTTTTTTATGTTGCCAGTTGCATGGTAGTGGCATGGACTGCACAAGGCTAATGGCAGGTAATAAAGAGTTCCTCTGTTGGTCCCTATGCTGTACTACTATCTAGCTTTCAAGTAATGTGAGTAGTCATGTACTGTCAGCTAGAGATCTGCCATTTTAACTTCGACCACTGGTCTGTAGGTAGCTCTGCTACCGATTTCACTGTGCTGTAGCTTCCCGAGTCTCTGAAGACTCTACCAGCAAACACCAGGGGTGCAGTCATTACATCAGTACCTGTTCTGGGGAATTTCCTGAAGTGTCACAGTGTACTCTGTTTTAGAACCACAGTTTTAGAAAAACTGACAGACTTAGGATTTCCTTTGATCTTCCTTTACTTTCCCACAAATGTCACCCTCCCTTTCATCCTTTTAGACACAAACATTGCCTGGCATGCCCTAAGAGTTGCTACCATCCAACATCACACTATTCTACTGCCTTTTTCCTGACTTTTCCTTCCCTTGCAACGAGAACACTGCCAGCAACAATTCAATATGTAAGAGCTCCACCAGCACCTGGTTCAATTTTCTCTGAAAATCCCAAATGCCAGGCTGACTTCAAAGATATTCTTATTTAGTAGTATCTTCCAACAGATTACAAAAAGTTCTAGGTACAGCCCAATGATTCATGCTAGAATCATATTTCTGGACTCACACAAGAAAAACAGGGGGAGAAAAATAAGCCAAACACATCCACAGCCCTTTCAGCTTGGACTGATCATTTGTTATACCCTTGGTCTTTGATGAGAACTGGGAGTCACTATTCATTCACTGCTAGCTCTGTGTTAACTGATTTACCAAAAGATGATGGTCTTCTACAACTGTTCTATCAATAGATATTACTAAAACAACTATCTGATCTAGTTATTCTTATAGCTTATCTAGTGATCTGATGTTTATATGGAAAAGCTGCCCTCACTGTTTTCCTCCAGACAGATACAAATCAGATCGATTCCACAGACATACAAACCTGCAACACTTTCACTGTATGAACTGTATCTCACTCTGTATTTATGGATCTCGCAAATCATCATGTTACTACATGGAGAACTGTAAATTTCCTTAGGCAGAGAACAGATACCAGAGGGCTTTCAGATGAGGATTCTTGTTTCTTTTCTAGCTTCAATTAAGAGAAAATTAAACGAGCATTTCTCTACTGTTTTATTTTGTTTGTGATCAGGACATTTGTCAAATACCCTTATCAACTGTTGAACTGGAATGATCATTATTGCTGACCACTGTATATCATACTCCTCTTTACTTTCTTTAACCAGTTAAATAATTCATCTCCACATCTCTTCTTAAAGCCATTATATTCACCTTTGTGCAAGCTCAGCTATAGAATACCCTTTAACTGGAAATAAAACCTGTGTGAGGCTTTGCTGTCCTACTTCTAGTGCTTTGTCGCCTTCTTAATCATACTCTCTGCCATTGCCCTCCTTATCACTGTCTATAATATTTCATATTTTATCATTCAAAAATATTCCACACTTGTAAAATTAAATAGTTTACTGAAGAAGCTATTGCTGAGCAATTTTGCAGTGCTAACAACATTAAAGGACTATGCATGCAGATTTGGCCAGATGCTAGCTTTCCCCAGCATATGCATCTTTCTCCACACTCGAAAGCCTACTAAAATGCCTTAATAAATTCCTTGGATACCTATTCCTGTTTCTCGGATGGAAGTAGCCACCATGCAGACATTGCCTACAGGCGCCTGTATGTTTAAGTCATTAGATACATCTCCTCACTCCCTGCCAGGAAACCACCAATAACTGGTTGAAAGAGTCAGGCAAAGCTTGTCCTCTCATATGGAGTTTTCCATATTATTTTCCACAAGAGGTACCCTATTTTTATCTATCAATATATAATTTATACATTGATATATTGATACATGTTAAATATCAATAAAATATCTACATAGAATTCATGTTTTGATAGGAATGGTATTGTTTTCTGCAATAATACTTTCAAAAATCCCAGACAACTCACTTTCAATTGACCCAATCTTTACCATCTCTCACCTAAAATTACAAACTTCCTAATTCTAAGCTAATTAAACGCCAACTGACATGCTGGCACACAACGATGGTTATCACTTCTACCTGAATGTTGAGTTATTTGCAACTTATTCCCATTTCTTGAACACCAAGTGCGTTTTGTCTTTGTCCATACACATTACAATTCCCTCCTACCAGAAGGTTCTCTTCTGGCTCATAGTGAGTCGGACACTATCATATGTATCAGCTCAGCCCAAGTAGTCACCTTCAGTGAGTGCCATATGCAGTGTTTTACTCCTACTTCAAATAACTTGTCAACTTGTCTGTCAAGACATAAAAAATTAATTCTAATTGCAGGAGAAGAAATATGCTCTCTGAAGTTGAAAAGTTTGCCATAGGAAAAAGCAGCATTAATAAGGAAATTATAATGCTAATTTACTGCATACAACTTTCCAGTATCTTTCTCAAAGTTCTGTATAGTATATCCAGTGAGAACCCAAAAGGCTGGTGGATGAAAAAGTCAGAAACACTAACCCAACAAAGAAGGATTTTTACCATTTTCCAGTAATGAACACTAATACAATCCTTCACTCCCCCTGCACAGTCTGCAGGGACCTTCCAAACCAGATTCTTTCTTTCTATGAGCAAGTTTCATAGTGTTCTGTAAGTCACATGTACTCAACACCCAAGACATTTTCCCACAGCTACATCAGTGAATAAAGCAGCTTCCAAAGAGGACAATCATCACAAGGACTTGCCTGTACATTTTACAATTTGACTTCAGTTTTGACAGTTACAGCTGTGGTTTACTCAGAAGAATTCTTCTGTTCTATCTGTAAAATTATGCCTATAAAGTTCACTAGGTTCAATCTTCCTGGAGTTATTGATGTAAAACCAACAGAAGCAGAGAAATGCTATGGTATAGGTAAGTGCGTGGAGTTATGGAACTTAGGGCTTACTGGGCTGACAGTTTGGACTCTTATTACAATTGTGAAGAAAAAACCTGCAGAACTTCACAAACTTTAATCACTAACTTGAGGCAAAACTTGAGCTCTAAGATTATACAGAGGACGGCTTAAAAAGCAAAAGAGGAATTTTTTTTTTCCTTTTTAACAGGAAGCAAAATAGATACAGAAGTTACACACCTAACATATGTATACAAAACAGTCAAAACAAAACAAACAAACAAAAAAAAACCACCAAAAAAATGAATGGGCTTTTCCTATCTACAGATATTAAACATATTTTCAGTCACTTAACTGTAAGGTTTTTAATGACAGCATTAAAGCCATTCAGGAATAGCATTATACAGGAATCAAATTATTATGCACACATCAAATATCTATTATTTCAGGTCTTGAAATCAGCATGTTATCAACCTCTGGAAACAGAATAATTAATCAAGTTAACACAAAATTGCTTTCCAAAGCATGCAGAAGTGAACCATCAAATAAGCTTTTTTCTTGCCTTTTCCAGAGGAAAAAATGAAACAAAAAAAAAAAGGCTTACCTGCAAACAAATGCACCTGAAAATGGCCTGAAACCAGGCAGCTTTAAGCTACAAAGTTATTCACACTTCACAAATAAAATTTTACCTCACCAGAGGAGCGAGGAGAGAAATGACAGCTCCATCTTGTTACAGACTTTCCTATCAAGGTATTCACCGCCTTCCTATCTCTGTCAAATCTGATTATAAACCAGGGATCAGCAAGCAAAAGATTAAAGGCTCATCTGAGAAGATGGAACAAATTAAATTGATGAAAACTGCCCAAACCATGTCATTTTTATAGAAAAAGACATCCAGACAGAGGGACTATTGGAATTACAGCTGAGTGCTCTCAGTCTCTCTCTGGCTTTGAAATGTAAATGAAAACTGCTGGAATTGTCAAACAGAAAGTGCTAATTTTTATTATTATTATTAATTTTTATTTATTTATTTTTTTAAATCTATATTGTGGGAGTCTCCTCAGGTTAACAAGATTTTTAGAGCACAAGATCAGCCTTATATTAAATGGAGATGCTTGGCCTTTCTCTGTTCTTATTGGAGAACTTTTTCTCCATAGGCATTATGCACATTCAATCTCTCTTCTGTAAGAAAAGGAAGTACTTACTGGTGTGTGGTCTATTAGGCATGTACTTAAGGTGCTACATGAGCTCTAAGGTCATTTGAGCATTTATCTACCTGAAGCTGCTTTAGAGAAGCTTCAGCTAAAGAGAAAGAACTGGCCAACTCTAAAAGCTGAGTATAAAGGCCTAGGAATAGAGGATTATGTACATAATCTCTATTGGATAGATGGTTGAAGGGTTAAAGAGTGAGATCATATTTCTCAGTAAGATGGAGTGGGTATGGGCTTTTAAATTGCCTTTCCCACTGCCATGCAACTAACAGAAAAACAACACTCTGCTCTTTCAGTGGCCAGTTTGTCATTTGCATTTGCCAATTACTTTTTACTGATTTTAGAGTTTAGCACCCAACAATGAGACAATGAAAGTTGAAAATGGGAATCCTTCAATTGCCTGATGCTCTTTAAAAACATGATCTTGCTGAGCATGTAGATATTACAGAACAGCAAGTAGTCTCAACCTCTATAAGCAAAGTGACACATTTGAAGCCTCCCCTTCCAAGAGCAACACCTCAGAGGCAGACACACACACACACTCCACACAGTACCTAATTCTAATTTGAGAGCTACGTGGGCCCAAATCTATGTCTGTTCTTTCACGCACAAGAGCAGGTGCAAGCACATTCAGGGCACTGTCTCCTATATAGCAGGCAAGAGTCTCTCCCAGAAATGCGATGAGTGTAGGAGTAGTGGATCATCAGGACACAGCAAGTTAAATTTCATTCCCTGTGAACTGCAAATGCAATTTCTCTTGCTGCATCCTGGGAAAAGTACAGCAGCAATACTATCCTCCCACGGTGGATTTACTAAAGTGATTTTTTTTTTTTTTTTTAAATGAATGGAAAGAGAGAAAAAAATCCTATGCAGAATAAAACTCCACTGCTTATACATTTTTTTCAATAACACTGTCTAAAATTGAAGTTCCCCTGTGACACTTTAAAAGAATTTATTTTATTTCAGCTATCAGTAAAGATTAAAAAAAAAATTTTTGAGGGAGGAAAAAAAATAGAATCACTACACAGAAAGCCAGAATAATCACTTTCCCCATCCTCCCCATCCTCCCACATTTTTCTTTATGGGCTTTTCTGCTTTACTGTCTACATTCTTCACCTGAAGTCAAACCCTCTGTTTATGGCATCACAATGGTTGCTGTGGAGGTGATTATGATGTACAAAGCCAAAAGTGATTCATTCAAATTTGGAAGGAACAACAGTTTCTCATGAAATCTGTCTAAGTAGTAGTAGAGAAGAAAGAAGAAAAAAAAGAAAAAGAAAAAAAAAAAGAAACAAAGCACATATATTAAAAACAAGTAAATTAACTTCTTAAATGCCCAGCTGCCACCGACTCTACTAGTTGTAGAGACTAAGTGTTAAACTACACATATGGAAACAAGCCCACAACATGAACAGACAGCATTAACACAGATGGCAACAGAGTTCCTAGCCACAGTCCTCAGTAGTGCCTGCTGTGATTCCTATCTTCTTCTCTAGCAGAAACATACAAACTGTGGTAACACAGACACACACTACGCAGTGCTGCTCTGACAGCTAAAGTACTTCACATTCACCCTTCATACAGCACATTTCTCTACACCATACTCAAGTCTCAATAAGTTATAACAAGAGAACACGGATTCCTGAAAAAGCTATTAGTTCATTATAATTCCCTCTGCTACACAGATTGGTTTCATACACACCTTCTTGCACATAGACACATTTAAAAATACAACTGTTGAAGTATGGGTACTAATTCTTGAGAAACGTGTTAAAGATTATGAGCAGGAGAAATCTGTCTTGCCATTTGCATCACAAAGTCAGCCTCTGCCAAATTTGCAAAACTTTGGTAGCAGATACAGTCCTTAGTTTTTTCCTCTATATTAGGAAAATCATAAATTACTTAAATTAACTGAGTTAGTTTCTAAACCACATGCTGCCCCTAACTTTGACACCTGAATTATTACTAGGAGTGTAAGGTCCAAGGAAAACCATTGAACAAAGATTTCTGACTCAGACCTGTAATGGCAGAAATGTCTACCCATCTACTTGTCAAAAGCAAAATCTGCAGAAATCAGTGGGACAAAGATATAGTCAGATATTATGTAAAAAAAAAAAAACAAAAACCAAAACCCACACCACAACACCAGGGAGAACAGAAGCAAGAGAAAAAAATTCAAAATTGAGACTTTAATGACCACAGAAATCAATGAGAGATCTTACTAGTAAGCAAAGAAAGTGATTCATCTTTTAACATGAGTGCCTTGAGAGTGCCCACGGCCCAATGTATCCTCTGACATGAGTGCAGAAATATTAAATTAATTACACCAAACAGATGAAATTTTTAGGATATGTCAGACAGTGGCATTAATACCAAAAATTATAAAGTAATTCCTTGAACAGCAATGCTCTTCTATACCAGGAAAATAGATTACCAGCAAGACTGCACTACTGCATGCAGACTATGATGCATGACAATTTCTTACACTGAATTTTTGTTGGAAAACAGTGAAATTCAAAATTCAGTACAAGGTAGGTTTGTACACAAGAAGATACCACGATATAAAGAAGAAATGGAGCTACAGTTTCTTCAGCAGGTTCCTCAGGTGAGACATCCTCAAGGGCACACTCACAGAAACCCAGCCATGTCTGCCTGCTGGGTGGCATGTGGACCCTCAGAGCATGCAGCTATTTCACCACCCCAAAGCTGGGACCCAGAGAACACTGGGAGCCCAGATCCAACAGGACTATCAGGGTTTCAGACTCCTTGAGAAAGAAGCCAGAGACAGACCTCAGAAAGGTTTGTGAAAGGCTCCTGATGTTCATAAATGTGTTCAGTGAACATCAGAACTGGAGCTACAGGGCTGCAATGTGGTTACTTGTTCTTGGCTGCAGAGTTCAACTGAAGTTAAGACTTCACTGAAATGAAAAATGTTTGATTGATGGACAATTTTAATCTTTTTTTTAAAAAATAATAATCAAAATATCTGATTTGGACTAGAGGAGTGGATGAGTCATAGGAATACTCTGAGCTTGTATTTACTTCTACAAATTTGTGGGCAGCTACCCAGCAAGTCCAGGGCCAAGACACACAAACCTTCTACTAACAGAACCTAGTGAAATGGCCTTTGCTACAGAGCGTGGTGCTGGAATCCAGGTTAGACAAGACTTGAATAGATCCTACAGTAGTTCCCTTCCTACAGTAGTTCTCTTCCTTCAACACTGTTGAAGAGAGGTACAGAAGAGTTTGGTGAGCTTACCCTAGAAGAGAGTAAAAGGTACAAATGCATATTGAGTCTGGACCTTTAAGTCAAGTCCAATGCATACAGGATACAAGCTCAGTATATTTAAGGAGAGACAAAATCAAATGGTCTGAAGACTGAAGTCCTCATCCCTGAAGAAAAACAAAACAAACAACAAAACAACACAAAATCAGGAATCTCAAAACCACCAAAGCAAACAGCAACGCATTACTTTTCAGAGTCTTCCCATAATAACCAGAGACATCTGTGCTATAAATGCACTAGAACATTTCAATTACTCAAGTTGCTAGGACCCTTCTTGTCACAAAACCTTACCTGCACTTCCAATTTATGCAGTGGATTGTTGCAGGACAAGATACCTGGCATATTCTTCTTTATTTCTCAAATAGTTACTATGTTTCTAGGTGCACTCTGATAAGGGATTGCAAGCCTAGGAATAGTTATTACATTTTTTTATTCAGAGAACCATGAACATAAGCAAATTATTAGATTTCCATGTTATCTTTTCTGGAACATCCTAAAATAAGGCAATTTGCACTGTTTTGGAAGCGATACTTCAGATCATCAATGGAATCATTTTATTACTACCACTTACTCTTGGCCTGATTTCTAAGATGATAGGGCCATTATCTAGAACTACTTATCCAGAATCTTCAGGATCAGTTCTTAATTTTCACTTGTGAAAAAGTAACCAGCTACCAGATTTTGTACATTCTCCTTCCTTGGATGTTTTCAAGTCTGGACCAAAGAAAGTCCTCAGCAACCTGATCTGATCTCACAGCTGACACAGAACAGGAGACTTTACTGGAGAGCTTCCAACCTGACTTATCCTATGCATTCCATTACTTATGCTGAATATAATAAAAACTTAAGGTATCTAAATATTAACTTTAAAAAAAAAAAGTCATATATTATAGTCATTCCATACCAGTAAAGAATTTTCCAACCTTCAGCTTTTTACACTGGGAAAGTAGTAAAATAGTTTCATTTTGCAGAATACAAAAGCCATTGGATAAAAACGTCCATCTACCATCAAACTGGAATCATGGTGTAACAAGAATAAGACAGGTAAAAAAAAAAGCTATCCATGATCCAGAATGCATCTTCAGATTTAACCTCCCATCAATGGAACAACTGCTGAAAGCTTTTAAGAACTCTGAAAACCTCTCAAGTGTCACTTAATCATCACTTCTGTGAGATCATCTGTATGTTTCAGTCCCTGGAACAAGTGGCAAAACAGAAGAATTCAAAAACCCTAGAAAATAATCTGACTGATATGGCACATACAGCAAATGGTTATGTCCCACAAGATCAAGTCACTCCAAGATCAAAATTTCCCTCCAGTCACTACAGTTTCTACAAGGTGATCCTTTTCCCATCTTTACATTTGTAATACAGCCCTCTCCCAAAATATCAAGTACTTGAGCTAGGACTAGCTTCTCAGCCCAGACATTAAGAAAACAAAGACTATACACACACAAAAAAAAAACCCCTAAAATATGCTCCTATTCTGATCAGACCATTGACACTTCTCAGTGAAAAATAACAAGACATCCTCCTGTTGCACAATGAATAAAAACAGTCCTAAGTTCTCTTTTGCTTCATTAGAACTTGCTTTGGTAGACCAAAGGCTTGAAGCAATTTAGGCTGCACACAGCTGTACCATTAACACAAACAACGGACTATCCCTCAGGCTACTTCGATGTTAACTGAAATCAATGCCTGGACTGGGAGCAGCCTGCCATAGAGAATCTACAGAAGTCTAACGTCATTCAGACTGGAAAAGACCATGTTTCCCTAAAGCATTTCTTGTGTTCTAAAGATCATTTTCCTCTAGTTTTAAAATGGATTTGCAGACCTAAATAGCTCTTGGAATTCCAAATAGCTAGACAGACAAAAATTCACACATCTAGCTTAAATAAAAAATGAAGATTGCATTCCCATTCCCTCTAATTAAAGCTTGAACATTATAAGCTATATATTAATGATGTCAAGACTTCATTATCAGGATGTCATATTTATAAATTATGCAGAAGCCCAAACACACTCTGCCCAGCACAGAACAACAGCATCTCCTCTGTTTTGTGATTCTGGCTGATGTGAACACATCGCAAGGGTCCCTTGATCTTTTTGCATACAACTTCTCATTATAGAACCTCCTCTCACTTTCCTCCTAAAACACTTTACTGACACCCGCTCCTTGTTGAGTGGCAACAATGACCTCCCTCATGAAACCACAGCGACTACCAGATGAAAAGATGAAACTGGTGAGGACACCTGGTTATGCCTCACAAATTTACTTAATCTAACTTCTGGAGAAAGAACATCTCTTCTCAACCTCCCATTCCTCCCCCTCACTACAAAAGACAGCAGTTTAGACAGCTCTGTAGTTTCAGAGCTTCAAAGTGATAAGTATTGAACGAAATACTGGAATGGTTTGTACAGCAAAGCTCAATGCAGTCATTGACAATAACAAGTCATTTTTCTCACTTCTTTCCACAGACTTTCAGGTTTGTTATCACAAACTAACAGTTCTACTTTAATCTGCCTTCAGGAGAAGATTCTACCCTTTAATTCCTACTCCTCGTTTCTGCTTTTTGATATTTTCCACAGGAATGTGGCATCAAAAACTCTTCACAGAAAATGGTCATAGGGAGCACACAAAAATACTCTTGGACACCTGTGTGCACAAGACAAGTTCACAAAGCCATCTTAAAAAGAACACATATGTTTTACACAACATTTTAGTTTTATTTATTAAGCAGATCCTTCAGTGTTTACCTTCGAAATGCAACAAAGTTGTTTTCTTCATGGAAATAATCATTTCAATGATATAACAAAGTTAAGTTAAGCATAAATGCTATTAAATGAATCAAGGCACAGCCAATGTAATACCTTTTTAACAAAAGGACATCTATTTGCAAAACACTCTGCTTGAATAGCAATCTGGAAGCCCACTCACACAGAAAGAGGTGTGAATTTGCATTTGGCAGCACAGCCTCCCTGCCACATGGACCCTTCATTTGCACCATGTCACTTGTCTGTACTATTACCATTATTAGTAAATTAATCAAAGAATTTGATATTGTTATTTCACTTTTTATTTAATACTTCAGTATTTTATTCAGCACTAATTTAAAAATCCATCAACAGAACATATCAAAGCAAACCTACAATAAGAATATCCCTGTTTTAACTGTTATATATATGTGGGTATTGCAGCTCTGCCATGATTTTGTATGACTGGAAATACTACAGCCTCTACCTGATTGGAATATGAAAATGCTATTCTACACTTTCATGAGAAAGAGAGGTTGAGTCCTAAGTGAATAAAGATACTGCAGGTTTTGCAATGGCTTATTCTTCTGCCTCTCAGAACAGCACTCAGTAAAACCCAGCCCAAATACATATGGGAAAGCAGTCAAGAGTTGCCACAGTTCCAATCAATTATTACGGCGACGTCATGAAACTAATTCAGTGCATAAACAGACATTCCAACTTTAGTTAATGGACAAGATGATTCATTGTTAGAACATGGCAAGGCTAAATGGAAAGACAAAGGCAGAGACACTGAACTGAATACTAAGACTGGAAACTTCCAGATGTGAGTATAAAACGCCTCTGAGCTGGGGTTACTGAAAATATAAAATACTTCAGAATGTACTAAAATGAGATAGTTTCTATAGTTCTGTCAGAGTAATCATTTCACTTAGTTTCACAATTTAAACAGCAAGGGTCAAACTATCAGGAAAGTGAATTTTTTTTTTCTTTTTAAAACATATCTTGCGTTTTCCAGGAAAGTGATTTGTGACCTCTGGATGATTAAAACTTTCCAAATCTTCTGTTTAGAAAGAAAAAAAAAAAAAAAAAATAGAAAAAAAAAAGGGAAGAAAAAAAAAAGTCTGATTATGGAATGTAGGGGAAGGCTTGGTTTCTTAATTACATTTTTGTGCCATAATTAGATTTAAATGAATATCATAAAACTGTATTTGGAATCAGCTTCTAAGATCTAGATGGTGAGTTTGTCATTCTATTGCAAATTCAAATTTAGAATAATCTATGGATTTTTATCTGTCATCACTTGACAGCTAATTGTGAAAGTTGTAATGCTACCTTTTATCAATACCATAAATAAGCTCTTCAGTGAACTGGGAGGAAAAAGGCACATTTCTGGCCATCAAGGATATTATCTTTTTTACAGTAACACTATTGTGAACTAATTTGATAAATAAAATAAAAACAAAAAACACTCCCAGAACATACACAGAATAGAATTTCACTCTTAAATCACACAAATTCTTTAAGAAGTTACATGTACTATGCATATATTCTGAGTAAGATAAAGAGGTTTCAGCTGGTGTTTACATCAAGGAAAAGGCAAAGCAAGTTAAAATATGTATGGTTAAGCAACTCTTTTTGCTTTCCAGGTCAAACCCAGTTACGCATCCATTTGTTTTGAAAGCTATGCCTTCACAGCAAGGTCTGCATTACACATGGCAAACACAAACTCACTGACTTAGTGATACCCCAAAAATGGCTGAGGCATTGAAGAGTTAGTAGATCTAAGCAGAAATAACATCAATGTTCACACTTTCTGAACATATAGGCTAGAAAATTGCTTTCAGATGTAAAGACCACCTGCAGATTATTGCAGTTGATCACTGAAAAGAGGTTTACTTCCTTCAAGAGAGAATGTCTATTCTCTTATATTAACAAGATTTAGCTATACATATACAAACACATATAAAAACACCTGCATGAATTTCAGACATTTTCTTTTACAAATACTACAAGCCAAATGTAAAAAAAAAAAAAAATAAGGTGTAGAGAACTATGCCTCCAGCAAAATAGAAGATTTGGTTATGACTACCTCCATATGACCAAGAACAGTATTTTCCAGGAGACAGAAAAAAGGAACAAGCCAACAAAAAATACTGAAGCACATTCTTGACTATTTCAAGAAGAAATGTGCGAAGATGAGAACATCTGAAACTAGAAAGCTGAAGCACAACTTCATTTTCCTACCATCTACTGGGGAATCAGTCCAGTCCACTAGCAACCAGAAGTCGTTAGCATATATCCATACATCTAAGCTTATACAAGAGGCAAACAAAGAAGAGGTTTGTAGGATTTCTTTTCCTCTCTCCTCTTTCTTCTATCAGGTCAATACAGTCAGAAAAGCCCACTTCTCTAGAACAGTAATATGCTGACTTCTATCTTTACTGAGCTACAACCTCTTCATTACACCCAGATGGAATAAACACCAAACAGAACAGAGACAATGGATTTTGTCTTGTTCTGTGATACATCTAGACAGGTAAAGACTAAAATTAGTCAGCAGGTCCAGGTGAAAAAGGGGTTGCTACAGGTCACATTTAGCCAGCCTACTTGAGCATTATCCAACATATTAGCACAATACCAACTCCTTTCAACTACAAGCACAGAGGACTTGCACTCCCCAGCCTGAATTCAGCATGCTTCATGAGCAGTTAAAAAAAACAAACAAAAAAAAAATCAAATAAATTAAGAAGTAATCATTTTCAGTCTAAAATATCACCTGTGTGCACACAGTCCTACACGTACATCCAGCACTATTTACTAGTGCTACTTTTACTTGGTAATTGTTTTAGTACTAAAGATGCAGAACTATTTTTTCACTACAAAACCTTCACATCGCTTTAAAAAGGAATTATAAAATATTGCTTTCTCTCCGGGAGTTATTTTTGGTAGTGCCAGGTAACTTAAAAGAAGCTTTCTGTTTCACAGCTTCTAATCACAAACTTTCCGTATCTACTCAAGGAAGGAGAATTTTTTCATACAAGTATTTCAAGGTTTTCTTAAGCAGTACAGTGAATACTACTTGATTTACACTGTGGTTTCCATTATGCTGCTCCTTAACATCTGCTAGAGAGTATCTGTAATAGAGTTCTGGCTGTAGCCATCCATCTAGTTTTTCAAGCACTTGGGAGATTTTACAGGTAAGGTGCCAATACTAACCCAACATTAAATCATTTAAAAGTAGGCTTTTTACAAGACCATTAATATTCATCATCTTAACAGGCTCTTGAACTTTTTGCTGGAGTCTTGACAAAGTCTTTGTTTACTGTCTAGACCACAACGGATGGAAACAATAGTTCTACTTTATGTTGCTTTACATGGTACGAAACTACAAAAAAACCCATGAACTGCACATGGAATCATAGGAAAAAAATCATATTGGTGTTTTAAAATATTTGAAAAGCATAGAAAAGTCTATATAATTGCTCATATAAAAGGTGAGAAGAATGTCAAAGCTTGTAACTTGACTCACTTAAATGGCAGGTCTGCTCAGGTGTTCACAATTCAATATTCACCCTTACAGTTTAGACACTTAAGTGATACCCAAATAAATATATCTTAATCCAAACATACACAGAAATATTGTACTTGGTCTTCACTGGTGTCAATCATAATAGTGCCATTGAGATCCATAGAGCTATGCCACTTTTTACCACCACAAGCTGGTGGCCCACTGAAATAGTTTTGTAGCAAACACCGAATAGGAAAGAGCAGTTACTTCCCCAAAATTGAAAGTATTCTATACTTTCTTGGAAAACAGTGTTTCTACAACTTTGAAAATCGAAGAAGCATACTAAAGTATTATTACACTTTTTTATCTCCCCCAAAATCTCCCTGTAGCACATAATCATACTTAGGGGCATACAAATTCGGTTTAATTTTGGTTTTACCTTACATTTGGAGCTGTTAAAGGATAGTAAATGACCTAGTAAGTAAGTTCAGTGAACCTTACAAAGACAGTACAGCAGAAAGCGTGATTATCCTTAAAGTACAGCTGAAAACTAATTAGGATGCAAACTGTATGTGCTGCAGTATAATTTAGTGTTCCGTGTTGTTAGAGCAATTACTTAAATGAGAATTTAGTGTCATATGATACTTCACACAACATTTATAAGAAGCAACTCTGATAGACTGAAGCATACCACACCATATTTGTTAAGCTAAATTAGAACCAAGTTATAAAATATCTCCCTAAATTAACTAATTTATGGTAGACCTACTTTGATAATATTTTAATCATGACAGCATGTTGCAGTATCATAAACAGCCACAACTCCACAGCTGCTATCAGTCACAGGCTTTCCATTTGATCCAGCACCTTACTCCACACAGTCTAGGGGTTCAATTCTGGCTCTTCTCAAGTCAGTGGAAAAATTCCCACCAACTTCACTGTATCCAAGATTTTGGTCTATGTGCCTAGCCACTGTATAACAGCCATAAGTAACAGGTACATAACTTAAAACACCAACTCTCTTTTTCATGCTATTCCCCACTACCAATATTACACTCAGAATCAACAGGATTAATATTTGCAACTATTTTAAAATAGCCACTTATTTTCTAACTGCATAGCACTTCTTTTTGTGCAAAGTCATTTGTTTTTTTGATATCCACTCACAAAACCTTCACTCAGACTTTCAGTCCCTTTGCATTGTGACTTAGAGTCTTTTTGCCTTATGAAAGGCACAAACAAGCAAAAGAGAAAAGATCATCTGTGGCTGCAGCCCACAGGTTTGTGGCTTTCTAACTCAGAAATATCCAGGTGACAAGCAGCGGGAGAAGCAACTTCTAGTTTTCTTTATTTTCAGACTCTCACTTGGGGGTATTACTTTCATAGCAAGTACCTTCTTCAGAACGCAGTCACCCAAGAAGCCAGGCTGTCCATCATATCAACATCTTTGTTATCAAAATTACCGCATGCACTACAGTGCTCTGTATACTTGTGAAGAGTACAAATTACTTCTTCGGCCAAATTATTTTCTCTGGGAAAGCCACTAAGTTACTTCGGGGGCCAACACCCAACAACAAACAAGCACAAGTTAAAGCAGAACTCAAACACAACTTAAAATGTTATCCTTGAGGGGCTACGTCATAGACTTCTGCAAACCCACTTACCCAAACAGTGGGTTTAAAACCCATGGGGACCGCACAGCTAGAACAAATTGTAGTGAAATTTCCAGATACTGCAACTGTATCCACAAGCAGTTGGGTTTGTTCGTCAAAGCAGACAACGGTGAACAGCTAAGTGGTACAGCAAGGAAACCATACATGACAGATTTGGCTCCAGGTAACTGCATTCACCATTCAGCACACAACGGGTCACAGCCCTAAGCACTTGTTTTCAATAGTTCGTGCAACACCATTCCTTTCTGTGTTTTCAAAGTCCAGATTTGATTTTGGATAAACTGTTTGTGTGCTGCTTTAGCCTTGGAAGAGAGCGTCTATCTCCCCGAACCAGTGAGGGGGGGGACAAGAGCACACAGGGCAGTATTTTTAACAGTGCTTCCCGGGCTTTAAGATCAGACAGATGCAAGCCAAAAAAGATTTCGAGGACTCTTCCCAGATTCACTGGCGTTTGCCAGCTTGCAAATGCTTTCTGCAACGAGTAAAGAAGCCGCTATCAAAGCAAGATGCAAAAACACGCGAACACTACCTCTCCCCTTGCCTCGGTACGCGGTAAATAAAAGGCATGAGGCACAGCTCGGCGGAGTTTGGACACAGCTCCCCTCCCTTCGCACTCACTGAAGAGGAAAGGAAAAGAGGATACCCCTGCCTCAAAGGAGCCGAGCGGGTAAAACAAGTCACAGGCAAGTTGGCCTCGGGGGTGCCCCGCAAGGACCTCGGGGCTCCCCGTCCCACCTCGGTGGGCACCCCGCCGAGCCCTGCCGCGGCCGCCCCCTTACCGTGCCGCGGCTGGGGCTTGCCGCCCGGCGGCTTCTCCTTCCTGCCGCCCGCCGCGCTCCGAATCCGCCAGCACGCCGTCCCCCTGCCCAGCGAACCAGCCATGCCGCGGGCGGGGGCGGCCCCCGGCACCGCCGCGCCGAGCCTGGCGGGGAGAGAGCGGGGGCGGTGATGGAGCGCGGGACCCGCTGCCCAGCGGCGGCGGCGGCGGGCGGGAGCAGCGCGGTCCCGGCGGGCCCGCCTCCGCCCGGCCGGTGTCAATCAGCGCAGAGCCCCGGGCAGCACCGCCCCGCGCCCCCCGCCGCGGTGTAGGAGCGTCGAGGGACGGCGCCTGGTCCCCTGGCAGGCCGGGTCCGTGTCCGGGGGGCAGAGCAGCGGCAGCCCCCTGCTCGTACCGTGGAGAGGGAGAACATCAGAGGAGGTGTTGGTGGGCTCCCAGGACCAGAAGGCTTCCACACTTGGGAAATGACAGTCCTCAACATAAACCTCCTCCTGCCCTCTGGCAAGTCCTCCTACAGCACCTTCACCGAGAAACGTGTACGTTACCTCCTGCCATCAAAATCGTTGTTTCTGCACACTCCTGACTCCATAACGATGAGTAACTCAACCTGAGATTCCCACTTCCCACAAGCCCATGTGTGGTGAGACAGAAGCCTCCCTCCCTCACCTCCGCGGAGCACCCTCTTCCTCTCTAGAGTCCTGGGGACTCTGCTCAGCACTGAGTTCCTCCCCTTGCTTTGGCATGGGGCCTCCAAAATTTGTGTAAAAGGATTATTTCAGTGTAATAAACCAAATATTCTCAGAAATTTTCCTCTTAAAGTCAGACTTAGTGATTAAAAAGTTAAGGCACAGAGATGGAATATTAGTAATTTTCAGGTAAAAAAAAAAAGTTTGAAATCCAGTTGTAATCCCAAGGATTTAGCAGAGCAGTATATATCCTAAATTCAAATAATGCATATAACTTTCATTTGTAACCTTGATAATAAATCCACATGTATGTTAAATTATAACAATTATTGCAACAGCCCTGAAAAGGCATTCCACAGTTGATTTTTCATACACATGTATATATCCATATGTTATCAGAGTGTCCCCTAGGTGTAGCCTTCTTTCTATATGGACACTTTGAAATACAGAGAAAATGTGTGCAGAATTTGCACTGATGAAGAAATGAAGAAAAGGAAAGATGAAAGGAAAGGGGAAGAGAAGGAAAAGAACATAAAACCTTCCTGTGTCACTATATTCCATCTCTGTTCCCCTGACTTGAAGAAGCTTGTGTAGAAAGATAATTAGGATTCATTGTTATCATAACTTTTTCTTTGGAAACTGATTCAGAAACAATTTGGATTTTGTTGTTGTTGTTTGGTTTTTTGTTTTGTTTGTTTGTTTGTTTTGAGAGACTCGCCTTTGAAATTCAAACAGCCAAGATGTAAAGGAGTCATAGCCTACAGTGCAACAGCACTCTTTTGTCCTGCAGTTAAAAATTATCTACCTATTTTTTCAATGCTGATCTCCTCCAACAGCCTCTGTGCATCTGTTATCCATCCTCAGCCCTGAACTCCCCCCAGCCGTTCTGCCTCACCTGTGAATTCTGTCTCACAGAAGTGAGTCAGTCCAATGTTGTCATCTACTGAAGCTGTTGGTGTTTGAACATGCTGCATCAGGAGTGGTTTTCATTAGCACTGAGAATGATTCATGTGAACAAGGATCACTGACCTTGACATGACATGTACAGATACACCCCGTGGTGATGAATGTAATAGAATAAACAGTTAGATATGACTGCTTATTCCCTCTTGTAGTGTTTCTCTTGCCCAACTCTATTGCACTATAATACAAATAATGACTCATTTGCTTACCCTCATAATATCACATTTAGAAACCTGCTATTCATCTCTGCTTGAAGGATTGTGAATACACTCCCCCAATGACTGATTTAAATCACATTTATTTCTATCACTTGATCCTGTTTCTGTTGTTATTGATAAAGTCTACACAAGTGGGTGTGTGGCGTATCATTTCACTGCTATTCTACATGATGATGGGGTTTTTTTTATAGTGAATAGTCTTTTGTTAAATGTACTTTTATGATAGTATTTACACAGGGGATGAGGAAGAAAGAAAAACAAAATGCATCTGGAGATATATCTCCTTTTCCAAAGAGTATGAAACTCCTACAACAATTAGTTGGAATGCAAATTAAGAACAGTATAAGAAAAGTTTTGTAGAAAACAATATTTTTAATTTATATTAAAATATGTGGAATATAAAACAGGGAATTAGTGAGGAGAAGAAGTCTGCGATAGTTATATGCAGAATTAATATTCCAAAATAGGTTTAATAAAAAGGAAAAAAAAAAAAAGGCAAAAAATACTTATACCAACCTTACATACTTAAATTTCTCTTTGTAGAACCCCTTCTTGAAAGACTGATTTTTTCCGTGATCAATATTTAATAACTTTCCTTTTTCTTTTTTTAAAGGAGTGAAGTACTCTCTTAAATATTGCTATACAGTGTATTGTCTTCTTAGATATTATTGTACCGTGTAGAACCTCTGATTTAAAGGACCATCACACATCATAGGCCAACAAAAGATGCAATGGAGAATATGAGCAGCCTCTGTTGAAAACAAAAGCTACAGATACCATAAAATGATAGTACTAAAATGTTATATGATACCTCTATGTATCACACTGTCATTCCTTTAGAGTAGCATCATAAATTGCAGGCTAATTTTTGTTTATTCTTGTTTATGTTTCCTGTTCATTTCATGTTGAAGATACACAACGGTTTTCATGTATTAACTTGGGGCAAAGGAGTATTTGGTTATCATATCTCTGTTCAACGTGTTGTTTGCATAGATGCATTAAACAGACTGATGATTTGAATATGTATTCTAAGTTTTGCTTGTACTGAACTGACTTATTCAGAACTTCACAAATAGGAGCATTGACATACTTACATTTTTGCTTAGCCACCTATTGTTTTACCTAAGAATAATATGGAAGAATTTCCAATAGCACCATTTCTCAGTGCTGAAATTATTATACTTGCTTCCTCTGGAATGGGGAAGACACATTACCTTCTGCCTTGTCAGTCCATCTGAGGACATGACCTCAAATTTGTACGGCTTCATCTCAGTCCATGGTAGCAAAGAAGCTCTAATCTAGAAGCCTCAAGGCAGTTGTGCCCCTTCTCATTTTCCAGAGCAAAACTTGCTGGCAACAATCACATAATTTACCATCAACAACAATTTTCTCTTCAAGTCCTTTAGTACTGAAGATACCTACTTTGACCTAACCCGGTCAAACAGAGGAAAGAAAGACAGTGTAGAAGAGCAGTTCACAAAATGAAACTAATCCCTTGCAAAGTACCACTTCAAATTTCATATGGGAATCTGTTCTCATTCAGAAGATGCCTCTAGGTTACAGTGCATAGTGTAAATACACAAGTGATTTCCTACAAACCAGACAAAAGTAGAGTAAACACAAGGATCTTTATTTTTCCTGGGATAACTTACCTGCCTGCAGCATCCCTCCTCTGCTTTGTGCAGGTGCAAAGCTGTGATAAAGCAGCTAAACTGGCACCTGTACCCCATCTTGTTCTTTCACAGCAGCCTCAGCTATATTCATACATTGCTTTGGATCAGCCTGTTTATGCTCCTCTTACACTTCCAAGTGTTGGTGTAATTAGAAAAACAATAGGGTGACCGGTACCAGCTACAAAACAAGGCATAGGGCAGAAGTTAGACTGTGGTGGCTCTTGCCTTAGCAATAGCATCATCCACCCCCACCACAACTTTTTAATCCTCAGCATAATCTTCCTGATTCTTCTTTCTTGCATGTTCTAGGAGCAGCTATGCACACGCTGGCAGAAAGCCCAGTGAAGATACTGCACCTACATGGTGGGGCAATGGAGATCGCCACCAGCTCAAAACCAGAACACACTGCTGGATGAGGCCATCTGAAGAAAACTTCAAGGCCAACCTTAAACAAGTAATATTCTTTGCTACCTTTTCTCATAATTGCTTCATGGAGCTGGACTTAGGTTTAGAGGACTAGATATTCATCATAAAAAGGAATGTGCAATGAAGTCAGATCTTAGTACTGCAAGTCTGACAGAAAAGACAGCCACGATAATTTTATGTCAAATAAAGCTGAAATGGTGACTTATATTTTTATCTACAAAGTTTAATTTTCAAGATATGTATTCTCAAAATTCAATGTATACTTGACTACCCAGAATCTTTCATTTAAGTGTAATATTGTTTCTCCTAGAAAATAGGGGAAAGAGTAGATAACTGTGAAACAGCGTCATGCTGGAAAACAACATTTTTGCCCTGTGTTTCTTTCAATGCACCTCTGTGCCTTCAGTTGTTATGCCTAACAGCAAAAAATTTGTTTTCCAGGAAGTGAAAGTGAAGGAATGTATTTCCAATGAGTAGAAGATGCAATACATAAACTGTGCCTACCCTTTTCATGACAGAGAGTTTGATCCAGTTTACTGGGAAAAAAAAAAAAAAAAAAAAAAAAAAAAGTCTGCCCAAAGAATCAGGGGCATTGGATGGATACATAGGAGGTGATAAATATGGAAATTCAGAAAGCCCCCAAGATACAACTTTGACCTTAGAGCATTTAGGTGACTATTTTCAAATAGAAGCTCAAATTGTAAATGATGCTATTACATGTCGAATGTCCTTCCAAAAGACCATTTCAATCAGTCTTTTACTCAACTCTGGTCAGAGGGAACTACTTGAATCATAATCCTGTCTTAAAGTTACTGTCGTGGGACAGCGTCGTCTGCACATTTTTGTCTTTTCATACAATATACTGAAGAACTGCAAGATTTATAATCTCAGGTTCATTTATCCTAGTACTGATGTTTAAGATATTCCAATATTTCATTATCTAACTTAGAGAAGGCTAAGGAAGCTACAGGTACATCACTAACTCAGTGAGCATACCTTTAGAGAGAGACAAGTATTTATTTCCAAGCAGACCCTTTAGTAGCTTACAAATAAACTGGGAGATTTCAGAGCAAATTAATAGCTGTAAAAGCAAGTATCAAGAAAAATAGTTACTCCCCTTTCAGGTCAGTCAAGTTTTGATGATTGATTGACAAAACATATGTTCCTTCCTTCCTTCCTTCCTTCCTCCCTCCTCTCTTTCTCTCTTTCTTTCCCCACATATGAAATACATTTTCCCTGAATTTTCTGAATTCCCTAGGAAACAAATTTAGAAGTTTTCTCTCAAACTCCGATTTCTGCCTTTTTCTGATACACATTTTGTGTGATCTGCAACTCCTACATTATTTCCTATGTTGGTTATCAGTTTTTCTCAGTGTTAAACTTGGTCCCTGTTATAAATATGTTTCCCTGTCAGGGTGTCAGAAACATATTTGCTGTGCTTTAATTTAAGGAAGTAGTAGTAATATAAATTGATGTCAGTTTAAGATAATATAACTGACAATAGAATATGAACTAAGAGCTCACAATCATGCTGACCGTAGAGCATGCTCAAATAGGGCCTTTCTGATGGTGCCATGATTGAATGTCCTTATCTTTTTGCTGTGTCTCCAAATCTGGCTGAGGTAGCAATTCAGAACAAATGCTCATGGGAAAACAATCTTTTGGTAGCTGGGGCCTATCATTTATCCTCTAGACCCATTACCCTCTGTCTGCAAAGTCTGCACAGCTGTCATGTGAGCAGAAATGTACATTTCATATATTAACTAGAATTAAGCTATTGCTTTGCAGTGGGAATCCACCCTGGGGAAAGAAGAAGAAGAAGAAGAAAAAAAAAAAAAAAAAAAAAAAGAGGGAGCAGGGGGACTAGCTGTTTTTCACCTATCATCTTAAAGTTTCAGTGAGTCAGACACAGACTCAGTTTCTGTTTGCAGCTCTGCAGGAAAGTGCAGAAAACCTATTGCCAGGGGCTGCAAGAGGAATGTACTAAATGAAACATTACCTCTCCTGAATGTGCATCTCCCTGCCAACAGCCACAACAACTGTAGCATCCCTCCAGCATACAGTAGGTTGCAGAAACTTGCAGGGAACCTTATGCAGGTTTTATGGTAGTAGCAACAGTGAATGGTTTGTTTGTTCTTTGTTTCTGTGGCCATAGTTCAGGGTTTCATGCTTATTCCAGTGGAGTTACGCTTGAATGTGGTGTCTGAGATCAGGCCCTAAGTGCAGTGGCTAAAAGCACTTCAGACATGGGCTATGCTACATGCTTACTGCGTAACATGCTAATTTAACTATACTCACGCAGTTATAGAGGTCTAATCACCCATTAAATCCACTACAACTGCAATTAGATAACTTTTCCCTGGCATTTAGTCAAAAACTGTTGCTTGAGTTGGTTTTGGTAATGTGCTAGTGTGAAGCCATATGGAGTAAGACAGGTTTGCAATTTTTAAACATGTGTCTCCAAATTGCATAATTTGGTCTGGTTTTCCCTCCCTTTCATTAAACACCTAATTATTGAAAAAAACCACTACATTACTATTTAAAATAAGTACATATCTAACAGCCACTCCAATATAACTTTAAGAAAACATTCTGTGTGTTTCTGTGTAACATCAGTGAAGAATATGGAACCAAAATAAGGAAATTCCTTTGGAATGAGGCATACAGGAGATCCCCAATCACTAGCATCAGTTCTTTTTCCTTTGGCTGATTCCCCGCTAGTCACCATGCAAGAACATTTCTTCAAATTTCCTGTTGTCTTCATCCTACCTCAAGTTCCTTTCATGCTTTCACTGGCCCTTAAAGGAACCATTTCTGTTTTGTGTTTATTATCTATTCCTTCTAATTTTGAACCCACGTGGTGTTCAGATATCATTCAGAGTCGAGGGAATGACTATAGCTCTGTCACATTCAGTGGTTAAATTCCAGGCATTGACACTGATGACCTTGACCAGCTAGCAGGTTCCTAGGTAATTGCAATGTTACCACACCACTTCCTCTCTTTGTTGTGCTGTGAAGAGAACGGTCACACTACAATGGCACGCACTACTTAACCTCTTTGAAACCTATTTGCCCTGAATAATAGAATTTTTTGCAATTTTGCTCTTTTGGTCTGTGGAGGAGAGGGTTCAGAGGTAGAAGGAGGACATTCAGACCATCAACAGGAGGCTCACTAATGTGTCCCTTTTCCTGTGAAAACTTTTCATACACATACCAGAAAAATAATCTCATTCTGGAGTAAGAAGCAGGTGCTGGTAATGTTCACAATTATGATGCATGTCAGATCATGTGCTATTTAGTTGAATGGCACTTCTTACAACTGGCAGAGACAAGAACTGGGTGAAATGCGAGGTGGGGGGCGTGTTGTCAACACTTCTTCACCACTACATCTGCATCAGCAGGGGCTTTACCACCAGCACAGTTCTGAGGGATGCATTTTGGCCTTACCTATCTGTTTTTTCAGTCTTGATCAAAATAAACATTTCCACAGTACTGCATGAATAAAGAAAAAAGGAACATTTATGCCCTATGTAGGAAATGGGGACAGGAGACAAGAAATAGCTTTTCATTTTATCCAGTGAACAGCTGAGCTGTATAACACATTGCTCTCAGAAACCATTGATGTGTTGCTGACCACAGGGAAGCAGCATTCCTCTCCAGGGTTGCTTGAGCCTATCACAACCACACTCTACCTTTCCTATAGACTAGAGATAAAAATATAGCTTAATGTTTAACATCTCTTGAGTTCTCAATATATTTTTTCAAGTTGAGCTTTAATAGCCACAGGACAAAGGGATATGGAAATACATGCATCACATAGATAGCATAGAACCACCTGACTTTTAAAAAAAGAAAGCCACAAATAAAATTGTTAGTAACGATGCATGTCTTTCTATTTTTTCTGTCTAGTTACAATAAAACTAAAAAGCTGTACAACTGCTCCAAATCTGCCTCTGCTATTTCTATTTTCATCCCATATTTTTCAACATGAATATATTGGATCTTTCAGGATTTCATAACCCTACAACTCTCAGATTCATTCTCTATGTTATATACAACATATGTAACTTATTTGTTTCTTAAATAGTTGGTAGACAGGTGTTCTTTATGTGGTGTTTTTATTACATGAGATACATTTGCCATGACCTTGGTTTAATGGCAAAAGAGATAATTCTAGATCACTCCAGTCTTCAAAACACAACACAGGAACAAAAAGCTAGGTTTGCAAAACCAAAGATGTAAAACACATAAATTAGGCTTTGTTTCTGAATACAAGGTTATACATTTGTTTTCAGAACACAAACTCAATAAAAATTTCAGCATGGATACAAACAAAAAAGGAATTAAATATTGATAATTCAAGTGTACATACCTAGAGTCCCTCTTCAGTTCTAGAAGCACTCTACACAGCACTGCTCTAAGAGACCAAAGACAAAAAGCCTGAATATTAAAAGCCACAGCAGTTCAACAGAACGATGCAACACCCTCTTATGATTATGTGCATCTGGCACTAGTCAGTCTTTTCAATCATACTTAAGCAGCAATATTAAGCATTCATTCACAGAAAAGGAAATATTTCTAAAAGGTATCATATTTTGCTCTACAATTAC
>JANIJG010014954.1:82402-98323 GCA_024611175.1 Megaceryle torquata | reverse complement strand
ACAGGCTGCCCAGAGAGGTTGTGGAGTCTCCTTCTCTAGCGACTTTCAAGACCTGTCTGGATCTGTTCCTGTGTGGCATGCCCTGGGTGTTCCTGCATTGGCAGGGGGTTGGACTCAATGATCTCCAGAGGTTCCTTCCAACCCCTACAGTTCTATGATTCTATGATTTTATGATTGATTCTATGATCACCAGTGAGAGGAGATCAGCACCTCCCTCTCTGTTGCCCATCTTAAGAAAGTTGTACATTGCAATGAGGTAACCCTTCAGCCTTCTCTTCTCCAAACTGAACAAACCAAGACACCTCAGCTGGTCCTTGTACATCTTGCCCTTTCACCATCTTGGTTACTCTCCTCTATACACACTAATAGCTTGATATTCTTCTTGTACTGAGACATCCAAAACTGTACACAGTAGTTGAGGTGGGGCTGCACCAGTGTGGTGTAGAATGGGACAATCACCTCCCTCAAACAGCTACAAATGCTTCCAAGGCGCACTGTTCACTCATATTCAACTTGCCATCAATCAACTCAACCCCCTAGATCTCTTTCCATGGGCTGGTGATTGTGCAGCTCTCTAGTCTATACAGATCTCTCTGTAAGGCCCTCTTCACCAATAGGAGATAATTCTTGACCAATCTTATAGCCTTTCTATGATGGTGTGACTATCTGGGTAGTCGAGGGGAAAGCAGCAGGTGCTGTCTACTTCATCTTGAGCATGGTTTTTGACGCTGTCTAACGTAACACATTCATAAGTAAGCTCCAGAAGTGTGGGTCAGGCAAATAGATGTTGAGCTGGATTGAGAAATGGCTGAATGGCAGAGCTCAGAGGATTGTGATCAGTGGTTCAGAGTCTATCTGGAAACCTGTAGCTACTGGTGTTCCCCAGGGGATAGTACTAGGTCTAGTCTTGTTCAGCATATTAATCAGTGACCTAGATGAAAGGACAGAGTGTATCCTTTTGCAAGTTTGCTGACGATACAAAACTAGCAGGAGTGGCTGACACACCAGAAGCATGCGCTGCCATTCAGCAAGACCCGGACAGCCTAGTGTTGGGCAGAGAGCAACCTAATGAAGTTCAACAACGGCTAGTGTAGTGGTGTCCTGCACCTGGGGAGGAATAACCCCATTCACCAATACAGGTCAGGGATTGACCTGCTGGAAAGCAGCTCCATGGGGAAGGACCTTGGAGTCCTGGTGTACAAGAAGTTAACCATGAGCCAGCAATGTGCCCCTGTGGCCAAGAAGGCCAATAGCATTCTGGGATGCATAAAGAAGAGTGTGGCAAGCAGGTCAAGGGAGGTTGTCCTCCCTCTCTACTCTGCCCTGGTGAGGCCAAATATGGAGTTCTGTGTCCAGTTCTGGGCTCCCCCATTCAAGAGAGACATGTAACTACTGGAAAGAGCCCCAACGGAGGGCTATGAAGATTATCAGGGAACTGAAGCATCTCTGTTAGGTGAAAAGGCTAAGAAGTGTCAGTCTGTTTAGACTGAAGAAGGCTGAGAGGGGATCTTTTCAATGCTTATAAATATCCAAAGAGTGGGTGTCAAGATGATGAGGCCAGACTCTTTTCAGTGGTGCTCAGTGATAAAACAGGGAGCAACGGACACAAACTGGAACATGGGAAGTTCCACCTGAACGTAAGGGAGAACTTTCCTTTGAGGGTGACAGAGCCCAGGCATGGGGTGCCCAGAGAGGTTGTGGAGGCTCCTCTTTTGGAGATATTTAAAACTCACCTGGTTGTGTTTCTATGAAACCTTATCTCTGTGAACCTACTTTAGCAGGGATGTTGGACTAGATGAACCCCAGAAGTCCCTTCCAAACTTTACCAATCTCTGATTCTGTGATTTGGCTGCAGAGAGGCCACCAAAGGAAGGCCTAGGCTGCTGAAAGAGCTCTTCACTGATAGGTCCTTTGCCTTGAACGTGGGTTGGATCTTTGGCAAAGAATCAGCCCACTCCTAGGGAAGGATTTCAGAACAACTAATCTTCAAAAGTATTACTTTAAGGCATTGACATACTTTTGTATTCCAATATATCTATGAGTTGATGTGAAAATATTAACAGTTTGAAAAATATAGATAAAATGTTGTTTATCTGTTCACATAAAACATTGCTGCTTTTTTTTTGTTCCAAAAAGCATTTTTTAAACTCACCAGAATATATATCACTTCCTCTATGGTCTAGGTGACTGGGAAGACTGCTTTTTTTAATCTTCTGTGTCTCTTGTTCTTAGTCTGAGTGTGACATGTTGGAATTAAAGTGTAGAATATAAACTGTTTTGTGCCAATACTTCTACCTTGACTGAAGAACATAAATAATTCACTCCAATTAATTAATTAATTATATCGTAATTATATTCTTATTGGTCTGTTTGTGAAAAGTCTTTCAATGTCCACAAAACCAGCAGCTTTATGTCTTTCCTGTTCTAGACTTGAATACTCAAAAATTCTACTTACAGATCAAGACCCTGGAATTATATTGTCCTTTATTCAGAGAAGGATATTCCAGAGGTGGGTTGAAAATTACATGAGTCTCAAAGGAGGAATAGAAAAGAAAGAGCATATTAATCAGCAAAATTCTAAACAAGTCCACTTGATTTGTGGTTTTGAGACAGGAAAAACAGAAATGTAAGATTTTTTTTTTTTTCCACAAGAGTTTATTCTGAGCACATTTCAGTGCAGCAGGGAACATTGCTGCAAACCAACAAGCAAGTTTGACTTTTCTAAGTGCGGAGTGACTGGCATTCTAAAAGCTGTATATGCAGACTATTGTTACAGTAAGTCAAGCTATTTCTTTTATTATCCATAACAACCTAAGAGTATTTATTGTGGAGAATATAGATTTTTTTTTTCTTTGCTACAGTTAAAAAATGTATACAATAACTATTGCTACATTTGAGGTGTGGTACAATGGAAGTATTACCTGTCTCCTACATAGCAAGAAGGAGAAAAGGCAAAACTTACTTTCCACAAGATTCACTCTCATTATTATTCTCCTGTCCATGTTGTGTCATAACTTTATAATTTCGTCTTTCTTCCCCAAGACATTAAAAAGGAGAAATATTTGAATGTTAGCATTTCTTTCCCAGTACCATTTAGGAGTCTGTCATTTTTTCTGTGTTTCTTTATGGACTGGGTTTCTGAGCTGGCCTTCCTAATCACAAAGTGACACTAAGCTGGATCTCACAAGATACTGTGAAAGCTAGTAGAGATGGTATTCTAACTCTTGGGCATTTGAATTATTTGTGGTATTTGAGTAATGGGGTATTTGAGTAAGAAGATTAAAACACTATTGTCTTTCTTGTGTAATGATAAGAAAAACGATCTTAATATGTCCTGGTTGAGGAATTATAGCAGTCTTTTCTGGTCCTTCCTGGTAAGAAGTGGTCTGTTCTGTCTTTGCTAGTTTTGGTTAGGGTAGAGCTAATTGTCTTTATAGTAGACAGTATCGGGCTGTATTTTGGATTTGTGCTGAAAACAGTGTTGATAATACAGAGATGTTTTTGTTATTTCTGAGCAGTGCTTGCGCAGTCAATGGCTTTTCTGCTTCTCACACCACTCCACCAATAAGTAGACTGGTGGTGTGCAAAAAGTTAGGAAGGGACCCCAGCTGACCAAAGGGCTATTCCATACCACACGATGTCATGCTCAGCATACAAAACCAGAGGAAGAAGGAATGCGGGACATTGGAGTTACAGTGTTTGTCTTCCCAAGTAACCATTATGCATGGTGAAACTCTGCTGTCCTGGAAATGGCTGAACACTCTTCCTTTCCCAAGGGGATGAGAAAGGGAATGAGGGAGAGAGATTTATGGATTGGAAAAGAAAACTGAAACATCTTTAATGAACATAATAACAATAAAATTAAATGTATACAAATATATTTAAAACAAAAGTCGTATTCAATTCTCCTGATTGTAGTTGCATCATAGTCACCAGTGATGTTGCAAGACAGTCACTGGGGAAGTCCAAGTGGCAGATGGGAACCCAATTCAGGAGCTGGATTCAGGAACTGGATTTAGGAATACACAGATCAGGACTGAAGGCAGAATTGACAGAGTCTTCCTCAGACACTAGCCATTGGAGAAGAAAACTTGACAATTGAGATCCCTCAGCTTTATTCTGAATATGGTGTATATGGGATGGAATACCTCAGTAGTCAGTTTTAAGGTCACCTGTCCTGTCTGCTTCTCCCTGCAGTTGTGGCCTTTTACTTTCTCTACCCCTAACACTGTACACAAGATTTAGCAGTCACTTTGGTCTCCATAGGAACAAGTATAAGCAAGTATACACCAATCCTTGGTAGTAATTCTAGATGTCAAGCAGTATCACTTGTAGAAGCAGACACTGCTGTTAACTCTCTTAGAAGAGAGTTAGATGAAAAGTAAAACTACTGAACAACATTAGTTCTGTTTTAGCTCAAAACCAGGACAGTCAGTTGGGGTTACACCATGACACTATCTTAAGCACTGTGGGAACAGCAATGTTACAACTGATAGAATGGAGAGGGTTTAAGGAACACTGTCGTATCCAACTTAACCATATGCAACATGGGGTGACATAGGAAATAGGCCTGTTAAACAAGAACTTTTGGGTAAATGAGCAATGAAAAGAAGCATGGAAAGGACTGGATAAATGGTAGATTGTATTATTTACTTGTCGCTTTGAGAAGACTGATGTCATGACTATAAATGTGCAAGGCACAGGGGCTTCTAAACTGAAAGAGTGTTGAATTATTAATTGTTTTAATCTTGGAATTTATTCTGAATTTCATCTTAACTCTTCCTAAACAGTAAAATTAATCTCCAAGCCTGGAACAATAACCTTGTAAAAATACGATTCTTAGGGGAACTCAGATAAAGTCACTTGTTTTTCCATGTTAATGAGTAGGCTTCTGTGTTGTTTATGATTTCAGAAAATCCCTTCTGTAACCAAAACCAGCCCCTTATGCCATCAATAACCCATAGAGAGAGCTACTTTTTATTATCCTGCATTGGCAGAAAAAGAAACAGGCTCCTGGAGATTTGGTAAATTTTCACAGATATGCCAAAACAAATTACACTGGCTGATTAAAACTTTGGAGGCATTTTTGTTATCCAGCATTCACACATAAGTGAAATCTTGCTTAGAAACTCCAATGAATTATTGTGTGTCAATGCTACAACCAGAGAAGGTCTTGCACATCTCAAGAAGGTCAGGAAGTTCATTTGGCCACTTCCTGAAGCCAGTGAAAAAATTTCCTTTGACATCTTTGACTGTTGCTGACAGCTGAAGCATGAATACTATATCATTGGGTTTTGATGACTTAATGAACAAATCAGTCATCAAGAAATATGCATGCAATAGCTCCTGTGATTCTGTTCCTAGTAGCTACTGGTATATGTAATAATTAACAATTTAACAGTTTAATATACTTCAAGTAAAAAAGTCCATATTTCACAAGCAGAATTTTTTAACCAACTCGTTGATATTTATAGTTATAATATCAACAAACATTTAAAGTAATGGTCATGCAGTTGAGATGGTTCATAGTATTTTAAATGCGTGTTTACAGAAAATGACAGATCATTAATACAAGCCTCTCTCTAGGCATGACCTCTGTTTCATGAACAATGACAGTCATTTCTCAAGACTTCTGACTTCTCATCAGGATGCCCCTTCTGCTTGTGCACTTGATTGCGTCTAATAAACTACATGATAATATCTTGCCCTTGCTAACTTTATCCAACAGTATGATTGAATATAAGCTGAAAATGACATTTCTTTTGAAACAAACTCTACAAATATGTTGATAAAATGGAACACTTCTGTGAATTTCACTAACAGTATCTACAGCTGCTCTTTGTGCATGCATTGAATATTCCATTACTCAGCAACTTGCATTGGAGTTAAATGAGGATTTCCAATATTCAAAAGAGAGCCAGGAAACTTCATGATACCATGACTTAGAATGCACAAAGAACACAAAATATCCACCACTTTCACAACAGCTAGGCTCCCAATTGCCTGATAAATTAGCTCAAAAAAAACCCAAACCAGGCATCTTAAATAAAATATTTGGACTTTAAAAATATTACTGAGTTTTGTATTGATGTAAGCCTGTGGACCACTCATAAACTGGTGAAGTTTCAGTGTCTGCAGATGAAAATTTCAAAGATTTCCAGAGCACTTAGCATTATAAATTCCAATTAACAATCTTAAATACCATAGATAATAATCAAAATTTTATCCTAAGATTCCTTTGATGAAATTTATATATCTGAATTTACCATCTTTGTGCCCTCTAGGAAGAAAATTGAACTTGCAAGCCATCTCATCATATTTTAAATTCTAAAATAGGGTTTCAGAAGTCTGCCCAAGGCATGTCTATCCATTGGCTAATGAGCATGTGGTTTGACCTGTGTACATCTGTGTTGCTGATAGCTAAATTCAGGACCAATCACAAAATTTCTGAGGCTGGAATAGAGCTCCAAGATCAAGTCCAGCCTATGACCCAACACCATGACATCAGCTAGACAATCCCAACTTAAAAGTCTATACAATTATACAGAACCATAGAATGGAAGGGACATTTAAAGACCATCTAGTCCAAACCCCTCCAGTGAGCAGGAATATCTTCAACTAGATCAGGTGGCTCAGAGACCTGTCCAAACTGACCTTGAAGGTTTCCAAGGATGGGGCTTCTACCACCTCTCTGGACAACTTGTTTGTTCCTGTGTTTCACCATCCATATAGTAAAAAAATGTCTTCCTTTATATCTACTCCAAATCTACTCTTCTTTGTTTCAAAACTATTACCTTTTGTCCTATTGCAATAGGCCCTGATAAAAAGTTCTTCCCCATTTTTCCTGTAGCCCCCCTTTAATTACAGAAAGGCCTCAATAAGGTCTTCCTGGAGCCTTCTCTTCTCCAGGCTGAACAGGCCCAACTCTCTCAGACTTTCTTCATAGACACATCTGGACACATACTCCTGGTGGGATCTCACAAGAATGATCTAGAGGGCAGAATTACCTTCCTTGACCTGTTGGCCACGCTTCTTTTGAGGCAGTCCAGAATATGGTTGGCCTTCTGGGCTGCAAGCACACACTGCTGTCTCATGTCCAGCTTTTCATCCACCAGTACCCCAAGATTTTCTCCACAGGGCTGATATCAGTCCGTTCATCCTCAAGCCTGTATTGATACCGAGGATTGCCTCAACCCAGATGCAGGACCTTGCACTTGGCCTTGTTGATCCTCGTCAGATTTATACATGCTCATCTCTCAAGATTGTCAAGGTCCCTCTGGATGGCATCCTGTCCCTCAGGTTGGTGTCATCTGCAAAGGCAGTTTGAAAAATATTGTGCCAATACAAACAAGGTGAATTTAAGAACTAAAATTAAAAAAAAAATTATAAAAGGAACCTTTAACCCACAGTCTAGCAAACTTTCTGGAGAGACCTAGGACAGCATAAGAGTAAGATATCTTACCCCAGATTCTACACATGATAAATAAACTGGACAGTTGGACTCGATGATCTTAAGGGTCTTTTCCAACCTAAGTGATCCTCTGATTCTATGAAATTTTTAAAACCATGCAGTCGCTGATTGCAATTTAAATATGATGAAAATATCTAGAACAAGTGGGGAGTTGGAGTTCGGAAACTCATTGTATAGGAAAACTTGCTAGTATGTTTGAGTAGTCTACTTAATACATTATGGAGGATAGTTCTGTTAACTAAAATATAGTTTTTCATGTTCAGGGATACAAATAAAATTAACCTGTGTGTTCAATATGTTCAATGTAAAAAAAAAAAAAAAAAAAAAAATTATCCTAAGATACCAGAAAGTTAGTTTTCTTGTTGTATGTCTAACTCAAATCAAAAGAAAGTTCTGTGGAGATGGAGACATACTTGCATTGTTTGTGGTACCACAATATACATCCAGCTGTTATACTTCCTAAAACTGCCCAGCTGCTCTCCACCATACACCTGGAAACCTCACTAGAGTCTGGCAGAGTTTCTGGGTAGTGTATAAAGAAATTCAAAGGAGTCCATCAAGAGCAACTCAGAGGCCATGACCCCTATGGTTTTGGCAGCAAACAAAAGCAAATGCCCTGTTTTATAAAGATGGATATGATAATAAGCATAACATCTTCCAGATGTTTCTGTCATTCTACTTACTGAACCTGAAAAGTGTAAACACTCTCAATTACAAATCCTGCAGTTCCTTCTGTCTCTGTTAGGAGAATGTGGAAGCTAACTTACATATTCATATATTTTTATATGCATGAACTCTTTATTAATCCAGCCATGGAATGATTTGGAAAGCATTACATGACATATGGAAAGCTTTCAGAAAGCAGAAACATAGTGTTGCTTAAGGGCATGCAGGGGATTTATCTGGTTTTTTTTCTGAGTCCTGATAATACACTGTTTCAGTAAGTGGGAGCCAATGCCTTTGATTTGAGAATATATCTTAAGAAAATCACTGCCTGATGAGATGAAATGCTATGTTCAGTTGGAGAAGAGTGGCTGGAAACCTACGCAGCAGAAAAGGCCCTGCAGGTGCTGGTGGATGGCCAGTTGAACATAAGCCAGCAGTGTTCCCAGGTGACCAAGGTGGCCAACAGCATCCTGGCCTGTATCAGAAACAGGTCCAGCAGGAGAGGGGAAGTGATTGTGCCCTTGTACTCAGGACTGGTGAGGCCACAGCTTGAGTACTATGTTCAGTGTTCAGTTTTGGGCACCACAGTATAAAAAAGACATTGAGGTGTGAGTTCAAAGAAGAGCAACAAAGATGGTAAAGGCTCTGGAGAAAATGTCTTATGAGGATCTCCTGAGGGATTTGGGGTTGTTTACTCTAGAGAAGAGAAGGCTGAGAGGAGACTTTATCACTTTCTACACTACCTGTAAGGATGTTGTAGTTAGGTGGGTGTTGGTCTCTCTCCCAGGTGACTAATGATAGGACAAGAGAAAATGGGCTTAGGTTGTACCAGGGGATGTTTAAGTTGAATATTAGTAAAAAATTTTTATTGACAGAGTGGCGAGGCATTGGAACAGGCTTCCCAGAGAGGTCATGGAATCACCATCCCTATAGGTGTTTAAAAAATATCTAGATGTGGTACTTCAGGACACAGTTTAGTGTTCCTTATAATGTTTAGTAGACAGTTGGACATGATTATCTTGAAGGTAATTTCCAAATTTAATGATTCTATGATTCTATTATTTTTAATACCAGCAATACTATCAAATGATTTTTTTTTCAAATAGAAAATACTTCATTATTTTCAGAATATCTGCTTCTCTTTAAAAATACTATTTTAATAAGCCATGTTTTTGTATGCTATGTCTCATTCGCTCATCTGATTAAAACCAAAAGAAGTTGTGGTTTAGTCTCATATTTCCCTGGCCTGCATTTTGATATCTATAACCCTTATGTTAATTCAAATCGTCTGCAATCAAGAGAGATATTTCATACTTGCACATTTGATCTCATCTAAGATTGAAGTAAAAAAGTCATCAAGTTTGATGATCTACTTGAGACTTCAATAGAGTTATGGTTAATAAATAAGTCATCTAATGGATGGAAACAGGAACAAAAGTACTATTCCTAAGTGAGCCAGCTGAAGGAGGGAATAGTAGTAATATTTTACACACTTCAATGCAGACAATAAGCAGAACTGAAAAGTCTCTCCACTTGAATCACAGAATTGATGAGGTGTGTTTGTAGTGAGTTTATTGTTTTTCCCCCGTATCTTCTACATGTTACTAAAGCTGGAGTATTTATAAAGATGCTTTGCAGAATGTGAATAATACTTTGGGGCCATGAAACCGCTAATATGGCATGCAGTGACAGTAAGGTGGCTTTCCAAGAGCCTGATCCTTGGGAGGATCAGTGAGAGCTAGTACTGAGCACGTTTGCAGACATTTCTCAGAATGGCTTCCAGAAAGGCTCCTTGGGTCATCTGGGGAGTACTATAGAAGTCACAGACTTAGTGCACTTTGAGATAATTGGAATCCACTGGCCAGAAAATACTGAAATGGAAAACCAAACATTTATGCTTTACAGCAAAGCCTTTGCATTTTGTGTCTAGTGCAAGTTCTGAAATCTTTACTTGAAAATAAATAAACTAAAATTACATTTTTATCAACACTGACATAAATTGCAGAGGTTGATCTATCTATTCTGAGGCCTAATATAGTAAACTTAATGGGCACAAATATCAAGGATTGGTGACAGTAAAGTTAAAAGTGTGTAATTAAATTAACATATTTCCACGGGACATTTAAACTTGGCCATATTGACATTTTTTCAACAACAAAAAGGACAACACCCACATTTAAGTAATGCTTTTTATTAACTGAATATTTAAATTTCACTCTGCTTTTCTACTTATTTTCAATTTCACCCAGGGAATGATGAGCTTTGCACAGTGAAAACATATTTGAACCAGGAGAAACACATTTCTTTTCCTTGATAGTTGCAAGAATTTAATTATGGAAATATCATAGAATAGTTGGTAAATTCAATTAATTACAGATTAATCCATATCTGTCCAACATTATTCATTGTTTCTCAGTTGAGGTGATATTTTTTTGACAGCTGTCTATTCTACTGCTTATAAGTATAGTCATTTAATTAAAGTTTCCACCATAAGTCTAGTAATAACATCATAGCAGGTAGTAGGGACTTTGCCCATACAAGTATTGCAAGTCAAATTCTTAAGGTCTTTTGGCATTTGAAACAAAACAAACAAACAAACGAATGAACAAATAAAAAACTATCAAATAGAATTATCAAAAGCTTTAGATGGATGAGTAGGTTTGAATATCTAGTAGCTTAAAGATTGTAGAATTGCATTTTGGATTCATGCTACTAAATCACAGAACCACTGCATTTTTGATAATGTCAAATAAATTGCTCCAGGTTTTATTGACAATTTGCATTATTTTTAGAGTATACTAAACAGAATAAAACAAGTGTAACAATTGAGCAGATTATGTGTGCTGACATTCCTATTTTTATCAGACTGACATCTATCAATAAAACATAGCATAGTGCTTCAACTCATTAAACTGAATTTATCATCTATTTTATCCTACCTGTATCTATTGTCAAATTTGGTTCAAAAATCTATATCAGAGAGGAAACATAAGGGAAAAAATGTTTACCTATAACTTTCTCAGTGAAATAAAGAATTTTATAAATAGTTTTCAATATATTAAATAATTAATTTCAAACTTCAAATTAACTCAAGAGAAATTCAGATTTTAAGTTATTGTTTCACTGGAACACAGAATCATAGGATCATTTAGGTTGGAAGAGACCAATAAGATGATTAAGTGCAACCAATAACCCAGCACTGACAAGGCTACCACAAAACCATGTCCTTAAATGCCACATCTACATGTCTTTTAAAATACCTCCAGGGATGACAGTTCAACCACTTCCCTGAGTAACCTGTTCCAATGAACAACAACCCTTTCAGTGAAAAAATTTTTCCTAATATCCAATCTAAATCTTCCCTGGAAGAACCTGAGGGCATTTCCACTTGTCCTATGATTTGTTACTTGAGACAAGAGACTAAGCCTCACTACAACCTTCTTTCAGGTAATTGTAGAGCATTATAAGGTCTCTCATGAGGCTTCTTTTCTCCAGGCTAAACAACCCCAGGTCCCTCAGCTGTTCCTCATAAGATTTGTGCTCTAGACCCTTTGTCAGCATTATTACCCTTCTTCAGACCTGCTCTAGCACCTCAATGTCCTTCTTGTACTGAGGAGCCCAAAATGGTGTCACAATCACTTTCCTAGTCCTGCTGGTCACAGTATTTCTTATACAGTCCAGGATGGTGTTGGCCTTTTGGCCATCTGGGCACACTGCTGGCTCATATTCAGCTGACTGTCAAATAACTCTCCCATGTCCTTTTCTGACAGGCTTTCGAGTCACTCTTTTGCATGGGGTTGTTGTGACACAAGGGGAGGATCCAGCACTTGGCCTTGTTGAACATTAAACAATTAGCCTTGGCTCATCCATCCAGCCTGTCTTAATCCCTTTGTAGAGCCATACTTCCCTGAAGCAGATCAACACACCTGCCCAACTTGTTGTCTGCAAACTTACTGAGAGTGCACTTGATCCCCTCATCAAGATCATTGATGAAGTTATTAACTGGAACTGTCCCCAGAACTGAACCCTGGGGAACACCACTTGTGACTGACCACCAACTGGATTTAACTCCATTCACCACAACTCTTTGGGTCAGTTTTTTATCCAGAGAAGAGTATTCCTGCCCAAGCCATAAGCAGTAACTTTCTCCAGGAGAATATTGTGGAAAAGAGTGTCAAAGGATTTACTAAAGTCCAGGTAGACAACATCCATCGTTAGGTCATCCTGCCAAGGAGATTGGGTTAGACATAAATGACCTGCCTTTCATAAATCCATGCTGACTATGCTCAATCACCTGGTTGCCCTCTATGTGCTACATGATGCCTCTCAAGATGATTTGGTCTGTCACTACTGCTTCTCCAGAAACGAAGTCAGACTGACAGACCTGTAGTTCCCTGGATCTTCCTTACAGGCCTTCATTTATTCAGGATTTTCGATGATAGTTTTATGAGGTTCTTAACAATTTATTTGGAAACCAAAAATGATTGCTTAGCAGTAACTGAAATAATTTATGCTTCACAGGGAAATGGTTAAAAATTCAGACTTTATATGTATTTGCTTTTAAATGTATTCTCCTTATATATGATAATAATGGTTTCATCACGCACAAAGGCATAGTTGAGAAATTTTTCATCTGACATGTAACTAGTACAAAATATGAATGTTTTTTCTTTCATTTTTTTTTCAATATTTAATCCTGTTTACTCCTCTATTATCCTAATTTCACCCCAGTCTATTTTGACTTATTTCAAGGGATAAAATACTTCTTCAAAAGAAGAATCAAGACAACTGGCTTTTCTCCTGCAGCCTCAATGTGCAGGCAAGCTATGTCCAGTTTTCTCTACTTTGACAAGAGATGCACCTCAATAGGAATATATTTGAGAGTAGCACAGTTGTTGTCAAGAGCCCAGTGTAGGCACTATAAGCATTTCAGAAGATTTTTCTCCAGCTGGCCTTAAATGATCCTATAGTCCTATGGACAATTTATTGCCACAGCAGATTTTAAATTATACTTTCAACATTCATAATCAGATCTGGTCCCCTTCAGTTTTTATCTCAGTAGAGTTTCAAACTTGTTGATGGCTGTTTTCATTACTTCAGTGCAAAGAAATAATAGCCAGCTTATAGATACTTGCATCATATCAAGACAAAAACACAGCCATATATCCTACCTCAATTTATGAACTCAATTGTTAATCCTGATTACTTCTAGTGACTTAAACAGTTTAATTGCATTCTTAAATTAGACAAGAACACTTTACATCTCCTTAATTAATGATGTTTGCTTCTCCTTTAATTAGTGATGTCAATATGTTTATCATTGTACTTGTGTCCACATGCAAAATTCCATGATTTACAGTCCTTCCATCTTTGTGCCTGTTGTTTTGCACGGTCTGTTTTGGAGGGAATCAGCATGTACCCTCTGAGACAAGCCAAGATCTGACTCTAGAGAAAGTTTGTTCCAGGAACAGTTCCCAACAGCCTTTGCTGTAACTAGTACCCTCTGACATCCCAAAAGGGCACTACCATTTGTCCTCATGCCGTTTTCAGGGCAGAGAACAGGTTGAGTTTTTTTCATACAAATATTTCACTCTTACTACTTTGATAAAAATCACACCTTACCTAAAGAGCTCTGAACTGCCTCTCTGCTGCAGAGGTACCCAAAGCACCAGGGACACATCTGACACAGAGGCCTCATCAAGGTTAAAGATACTGTCCTGGACTGTTAGTGCCATAGAGAGGGATCCATGTCTCCTTCTTTAGATGCTGTCTATTGTTCCTTCAGCTACTGTGCCATTAGCAGCTTGTGGGGACAGCAGTGCCAGTGCTATGACACAGAGGAGAAAGCAGATTAATGCCACTTTGCTGGTGTGTGCAAATGTGTGTCAGACTGCTCAGTAGCTAGATACTGTGGTAGTAAGGGCGACTATAAATGGACAACTATAAATGGACTGATCTTCATCACTGCATTTAACTATATCAGCACATTTATATTTGTAACATTTGGACTGTATTCCAAGTATTCATGAAGAAACCATTAATTAAGCCAATAAATGAGAATTTGAATCATTAATTAATTCACCTAATGCTTCACTGGTATTAATAATGCATTCTTAAATACTCTTCTGGGTAAAAGCTAGTGTCTTGATAATGAGTAAGATATCAACCTGAGAACATTATAGGTTCAGATGAAGTAATAACTAACATAGAAGTGAATACATCTTACCCTATGTAGGAATTAATTCACTTTATTAGTGGGTTTTTTGTTTGGTTTTTTTTTTGCTTTTTTTATGTTGTTGGGGATTCACAAGTATTGGCTGTTGAGATGCGTGCTGTCACCCAGAAAAAGAGAATGAAGTGTTTATATATTCTGCAGCAAAAGGAAGAAGGGTGTGGAGGCAAAAAGGATGTTACTGACAGATCAATGCCATAGCCTTTACTGCAAGGTCCTTTTGAAAGACCATGAGTCATTTACTTGAACAAGTAAGTCAAGCAACCTAAAAAGTAAAAGGTGCTTTGCCTCAGGCAAGTAGCTTGTTCTTGATCTCCTTTTTTTTTCTGGTTGCTATGGGGAAAAGAAGCAATTATCTCTAATGCAGGACCAAAAAAAGAAAAACCAAAAAAAAAGTGTAAGTCCCTGCATCCTATAGCTATTTGTCACACCAAGAGAAGTGCCTCTTACAGCTACTGCTGTTCAAAAGGTGGCTTTAAAAGTTAGACATCTTAAAAGAAAATACTGCCTAGAAAAACTCTCCTAGTTTTATTCCTTTTTTGTACTTTTTTTTCCTTTGTCCCTCCCCTCCATTTTGCTTTTCCAACTTTATAGAGTGTTTTTGCAGAGGAATTTGTATTTGTAACAGGAATGGTTTGGGGTTTGTTAATTGCAAAGTGGGCATTTTGGTACATATTGGAATTGGAGAACGTAATTCTACATATCCAAAGCAGAAAGCAAAGCTGAAGAATGGAGATGTTCACCCTTACACTATCTCCTTTCTCTAATCCTGCCTTGCCTTGCTTTGCCTTGCCTTTCCTAGCCAGACATACTAGCTCTTTCAGTGACAGCAGGGCTTTTTTTCTTTCAGATTTATTATAAATCCTCAACAAATAGGCTTCAGTTACACAACTGCATGCATTATATAATCCTACATTTTCAAGGATGGTAAGAGTTGTCAGTACTCACAGTACCAAATTTAGAATGTTACTATTATGTAGAAAAAATCACTTTATTCACAACCATTCCCACCTCAACAGATTTGGTACTATTACACACTTCTGACTGTCTAGATCTTTTCTGTTTATTTCAGAGACTGAATTTTCAGGAAGCAATATTCATAGAATCATATAATTATAGAACGACTTGGGATGGAAGGGACCTCTAAATGTCATCTAGTACAACTCCTCTGCAGTAAGCAGGGGAATACTCAATCAGATCAGGTTGGCCAGATCCTCATCAAGCCTGACCTGAATGTCTTCAGGGATGGGGCCTCCACCCCCTCCCTGGGCAACAAGTTCATAGAAAAGTTCTTCTTCCTAATGTCCAATCTAAATCTACCCTTCCCTTGTTTAAAACATATGCCCCTTGTCCTATCATTACATAGAATCATAGAATCATTAGGGTTGGAAAGGACCTCTAGGATCATCAAGTCCAACCTTCATTGTAACATCTATCTGTCCATTAGACCATAGCCTCGAGTGTTACATGCAGTCGTTTTTTAAACACCTCCAGGGATGGTGACTCCACCACCTCCCTGGGCAGCCTGTTCCAGTGCCTAACCATTCTCTCA
>JANIJG010014954.1:45652-59850 GCA_024611175.1 Megaceryle torquata | reverse complement strand
TTCCAGTCTTGTGTGACGTCCCCTTATCTCCACAGCTTCTCAAGGATTATGGAGAACAGCATCATAATGACATCAGCCAGCTCTCTTAATAGCCTTGGGTGGATATTGTTAGGGCCCATTGATTTGTAGTGGTCAAACTTCTGTAATAGTTCACATATTATCTCTTCCTTCAGTGGCAGTTAGGTTTTTCATCAACGTGGATTTTTTTTTTCCAAGGCCTGGGGTCCAACAATGCCAGTAAAGACAGAGTTGAAGAAAGTGTTGAGGACCTCTGCCTTTTCAGCACTGTTGGTGACTAATTCACCTCCTCTGTTTAACAGCAGGCCAAAATTTTCCTTCTCTTTCTGCTTGTTGTTTGTGCACCTGAAGAATCCTTTCTTGTAATTTTTGACATCTGAAAATTTTGTTTGTTTATTGTTTTCTCTTCTTTTATTCCTCAGTGCTCAGTCGGACCCGAATATATCTTTCAATGTCAGTTAATGATTCACAGACACCAAGGTCCATATTCTGAAAGAGTGGCCAATATAACACCTTACCCTGCAATCACATACTGCCTAAAGGCAACTTCTATCAAGTAGAATCCCAAAGATTAAGTGTGTGATTTGTGGAAAGAAAAGCTTCTGTGGAAAGAATCCTTTGAAACCAATGCATCAGAAACTGCTTCGTGTGGTTCAGAAAAAAATATTAACTAGACTTCGAGCTTTGTCTTCTAACTAGTAGAAAGTTCTCTAATGCATGGTAAAATCCCTCTGACTTTCTTCCTTAGCCCATTTCAGATTTGAATATATGTTTAAAAGGTGTAGATATTCCTGAGAGTTGTGCAGCATCTCTAGAACTAATAAAGACTTTTCTGAAAGCAGTCCAGTGCACATGATGCTCTAAAGATGTGACCATCACACTTTTGACAGGTTCAGGTCTACACTGGAGACTTGAGTTCATGTCTGTATGAAAAATGAGAATGTTGCTCAGGGGCTTTTGTGACTTTAACTTCACCTGTGGATCTGTATGAATGTTCTAATTCCTGGGTTTCTTGGGTTCTTTCCTATATACATCTACCAGTGTAAAATCAGAACTTTGCAGAGATGAGGTACCTATTTTATAAGCTGAAAATGGCTTTCTCAACTATTAGCCAGAAATGCATTAGAGCATACCTAGGCTTACAAACCTAAGAACTCAAGTGCTGGGGGTGAGAAGGTATTTTTCTACTCTGTTCAGTCAGTGATGATTTTTCACAAAATGAAATACAAGAGCTGTGTATTTTGAGAAGAAAAATGGGCACTTATCAGTCACTGAAGAAAAGTTTAATGATCACTTTTTTAAGTGATACACTTCCATACTGGACTGCTTATGTTGACCACATTGTTTCTCTGTACCAGTTATATGTATGCAGTTTTTGGACAACTAGAAAAATGACATTTGCTTCATTTTTAGAAGACTCCTTCACGTGGTCCAGTCCAAATTAAGATTTACAAGCCAGTAATTACATATATTTCTAGAGTAAGAGAAGCCTTTGTTTCAACTTTTGGAAGTAGTTTTTTCGTAGAAAGCAAAGTCCAAATACCAGTTTGTCTACTAAGATTTCTGGAGAGTCATGAAGATGAAGGTATAGAAGGTCTTTTTTTGGAATGGCAGATCCAGTCCCTCAGCAGTTGTTTATTTAAAGAGGAAGATCCAGAATGCAGTCTTTGTTTTTCTGTATGTTTCCTTATAGTAGGCTTTGCTAGATCAATTTAGAATAGAATTTTTTGTTATCATGTTTTGATGTTATTACGCATTTTTATTTTATTTGCTTTCTAAAATGATGCACGTGCCCAGTTTAGATAATATAATGAAAAAGAACCCTTCCACATGCTGCCCATGAACAATGAAGATCTTAAATACTGAGGCTGGTAATGTAGCTAGGTTAGTGATGAATCAGAGTAAAACTCAAAAAAGATATGGACATTTTTAAAAGGACCATGAATTAGTCTACCAAATTGTCCCCGTATAAAGTCAGAGTAGTTCAATGCTAACTGACACTTTCAAATTATTCCTGAGTGGACAGAGAAGTCTGGTATAAACTGTGCTTTCATGTGTATGAGTGTCTTTCTACATACATATGGCTATGTTCATTGGCATATGTAAACTTATTTTTTCCTTCCTGTGACTAAACCAGTCATAGATAGCGATGTTAAAATTAATCTGTTTGAATTAAATCTGTTTACCAAAAGATTCAGATTTACAAATTACTTATGCAAACACAGTAGCATCGTATTCATCCTTTTTTATCATTATACAAGTCTTTACCATCTGCACATCAACAGCAATTTTTATATTAGTTTTCACTCTACTGATGACAAAAATTGGAAAGAATCAAGGCTAAAACAGTCCTCTTGGAAAAATCTCCCTTTTGAGACTGATGTGACTGTGTTATCCACAGTTATATTTGGGAACATATAATCTATTCTTAAATATAACATTTACTGCCAATTCTGGTATTTTAAGTCATTGTTTTCATTTTCTTTTTCAGGCAAACTAATAACTGCCAGACACATAGTAAAATTTATTTATCATGGTTTGTTTTCCATAAGATCTCTCCCATCCTTTAATTATTTATTAATTTCCTGTCTGATACTACACTACAAGTTTTTGTGTAATCCAAGTCTGTTGTCCTCACTTGATGAATATTAAGAGCAGTATAATACAGTGCCAGTATCTTTATATCTCTGGAGCTGAAAATTTACATTAGCAGAAATCATCCCAGTCAAGTCTTTTACTGTACTAAAAGTGTTTATCCTCTCCTGCTTACAAACTGCCTCCTATATACTTATGTGGCATTCATGTGGTTTCTTCCTCGGTTCTTTTTTCACAGAATCACAAAATCATTAAGGTTGGAAAAGACATCGAAGATCATCAGGTCCAACCATCTACCTAACTTTATCATAACCACTAAAATATGTCCTGAAGTGCCATGTCTACATGTTTTTTGAACACCTACAGGGATGGTGACTCCACCACCTCCCTGGGCAGTCTGTTCCAATGCCGTACCACTCTTTCAGTATAGGAATTTTTCCTAATATCCAATTGAAGCCTCCCCTGGTGCAGTTTAAGCCCATTTCCTCTCATCCCATCGCTGGTTTCTTGGGAGCAGTGACCAATACCCACCTCACCCCAATGTCCTTTCAGGTACTTGTAGAGAGCAGTAAGGTCCTCGTAAGATATGTTCTCCAGACCCTTCACCACCTTTGTTGCCCTTCTGTGGACCTGCTCCAGCACCTTCATGTCTGTCTTATACTGTGGTGCCCAAAAGAAGTTTCTAAGAAGTAATGTACAATATGAATGAATACATCTGTCGGTAATATTTCTATTGCCCCAAGCTGATGAAGTGATGATCACAATATCAGCTCTAAAATACTAAAATCATATTATTTATTCAGAATCAAATTCATATGATGTATCTGTGCAATACTGTTCTATTGCCTTCTGTAAAACATGTATGGAAATGAATAATCTGGTAGTGTTCTGAACTCATAATATTTCAGACAGCTTATACAGAAGGAATTACTCTTTCAGGAGATTAAATGTATTCACAGGACTTAATTCTGTAGAGTTAGAAATTTCCTACAAGATTGTTTGTATTATGAAGTGTTTAACATAATACATAATTTACAGAGCAGGCAAATGTAACCTTTATGAGAAGGTGTCTTTTTTGACCTCTTTCTTCATATCATCTCAGCTAATGAAGAGAAGTTCAGCTATGTCTGGTAATCTTATAAATAAGTTCAGTGGATGGATATCCATGACTTTTTATTCATTTCAGCCTTTCTCAAAAACAAAGATGCAGAGTGTAACACTTGGATTTATTGTGTTAAATAAAGAAGCTCATCAACCTTCAGCATCTTTCTTCTTCTGACTGAAGAATTATCTAGCCGCACCTGAGAAAAAAAAATGTTAACTACCAAAGTATTAATGCACTACCATTAAAAAAAATACAAAGTAAAAATTATTGCTAATAGAGAACATATACACGTGGATTTATATAATATGTAAAACCATCTCATATTTTCCTGGTGTTACTACAGAAAAAAATCACAGATTTTTGATATCAGTAAAAATAAATATGAAAGAATAAAATTTTTTCAGTTACAAGTCACTTTTTCATTTACAGAAGAACAATACAACATTGTTCAAAGCATGGTTAATTTTATTCTGTCTTTCCATATCATTAGATAAGAATTTCAGTATCAGAATTTCTCTTACTCGTGATCTTTATTTGCAAGTTTGCTATAACAAGAGATAATCTAACATCAGATAGTGCTTTGCATATGCATAGCATTATTTAAGGATATATTTTTAATGTTCCTTATTAATTTTTGTCTGTTCATAACGGATTTTCTCACTTTTATTTCAGTGTAGGCCATGAAATTTGTTAAACAACTACACAAAATACTCTTTCAGTTACTGGACATGAAGGTTGGGGAAGAGTATATAAATGGTTTATTAATTTATATATAAACTTATTTATTTAGATGTAAATTTAGGGAGGTTTTATAAAAATGCTTATATTCTAAAAAATCCTTCGAAGAAAATGGGACCTGATACCTTATTGATAAATAAGGTTCTTCTGTGGTGAAGATACCTTGTGCTTAATATTAAATCATCTCTTTGTAAGGGTCATGTTAACTTCTGGAGCAATTCTGGTGATCTCACCAGTGCATGTAATCAGATGTATCTGCTAGTGTCTCAGGACAAATTAGCTCGTGAACACCATAATACAGAGGACAGTGACAGTAGCATGATACTCCTGTGCCTTGTGTAGCTTTGGTCTTCTTTGGTCTGTTTGCATCCTGTCAGCTGATTTTTATCTCCTTGCTATTCAACGCACAGGATCACACAGGATGTCAGGAGTTGGAAGGGACCTTGGAGATCTTTTGCATCCCACCCCCTTGCCAGAGCAGGATCATACAATCCAGCACAGGTCACACAGGAACGCATCCAGGCGGGTTTTCAAAATCTCCAGAGGAGACTCCACAACCTCTCTGGGGAGACTGTTCCAGTGCTCTGTGACCCTTACAGTAAAGAAGTTCCTCGTCATGTTAAGGTGGAACCTCTTGTGCTCCAGTTTACATCCATTCCCTCTTGTCCTATCACAGGGCACGAGTGTACTTTATTATTCTTCCCCAGATGCAGGAATCTGCACTTATCCTTGTTAAACAACATTCGGTTCTGCTCTGACCAGCTCTCCAGTCTGTCCAAATCTCACTGGATGGCCACACAGCCTTCAGGTGTATCTGCCAATCTTCCCAGTTTTGTGTTGTCAGCAAACTTGCTGAGAAGACACTCTGTCCTGTCCTCAATGTCATTGATAAAGATGTTGAACGGGACTGGACCCAGCACTGATCCCTGGGGGACTCCACTAGTTACAGCTCTCCAGCTGGACTTGGCACCACTGACCACCACTCTTTGGACTCTATTGTCCAACCAGTTACTAATCCATCTTACTATCTGCTCTTCTATCCCACACTTCCTGAGTTTCTCCACAAGGATATTATGGGAGATTGTGTCAAAAGCTTGCTAAGTTTAAGATAGACCACATCCACTGGTCTCCCTGCATCTATCCATCCAGTTACAATATCATAGAAACCTATTAGATTAGTCAAGCATGACTTCCCCTTGGTAAATCCATGCTGACTACTTCTGAGAACCCTCTTCTCTTCCATCTAGAGATGACATCCAGAATGAGCATGCAGCATCACTGCATGTCTTGCCTGTGGCCTTGCCTGGTCAAAAAAACAGAGGAGCATTTTTAAGATTCCTCTTACTTCTCTGATGAGAAAATAAGGGATGTAGCATGAAGAGATCCAGGACCCCTCCACATACCCAGGATGATATTAGGGTGATAGGTAGTAGAATAGGGATTCTCACAGAGGAACTGTTATGGAACCATTCAATCACAAACTACCTTGTTCTGATCTTGTATTAACAGTCATTTAAGGTGCTGATGTTCAGTTAACAAAAATCTAGTGAAATACCACTGCACCAGACTAGTCATGTCTAGCAAACAGTCATTTCTGCTATCATGCAAGGCACAGGGTGAAAATAGCTGGGCATACAGATACTTGTGCCAATAGTACTTCAAAATAAATAGCCCTGTAACTATAACACTTTTTCAAACATAAGTATATTTAGTATATTTTCCAATAAATACATCTGAAAGTGGGCTGGAGTCAATAAAGAATATTTTACTATGGAGAATGTCATAATTATCCGTAATTAGGGCAACATACAGCATGTTCTCATAGTAAGGAAAATGAGGCTTTCAATCCAGTGATGAGAAACAGAAGTCAGTCCAAACATGAAAAATTTGGATTAGAAATGTTCAGAAAGGCTCCTAGAATACATCAGTTTAAGTGACAGAGCAGGCAGCAATTCCAAATGGAAGGAAAATATTAGTTTTACTTTATATAATAAAGTCTAATCGTTCTGGTCAATAGTTCTGAAGTCAATAGTTCATCACTGTTAATTACTCTTCATTCTCTGTCTGTCAGATAATACAACTGAAAAAAGTGGACCCTGTAAAATTTTTAACTTTGCTGGCCCCACTGGTTTTGAAATTTAAGTTGCAGGATGCATTGCTGATGACAACTGACATTAGTTTTACTTTACCTTCAATGCAGATGCTCCTCATTTATGCAGGAAGATGTGAAATCAGAACCAGGTGATATTTCCTTATTAAATAACTTTCTTGTTACAAAACCTATAAAGTTGCCTATCATACAGGGGTGAAAAAATCATGTGAAGAGAAAGTCTGGTGGAAGAAGCTATGTGAAAAGCAAAGTCATCAAACCATTTATAATAATATATGTGGAAAATATTTATATACAAATATATCTTCATGATAATTCTGGAAAAGCTGCCTCTATCCTTGTAGTCAATGACAGGGCAAAGTAAAGTAGGCTTGAAATCTTAATCCAGTGCTGCAATAATTAAATTTTGTTTAGACTAGGATTCCTATCTCCATTTCAGCTACAGACGGACAATAACAGTGAAAAAATGAAAAGATTGTTTGCTGTGAAAATGGAAATATAGGCAGTTTCGTGAACCCTTATTTAAACTTTTTTTCACTTCTGCTGACTTGCCAGTAGTACAAAATAATGAGGAAGACTAAAAAAATCCTTTCAGCTGTAGACTTCTCAAAGAAATGTGTGACAGAATAGACAGACATGTACCCCTTAGATACCTATTATGTGACTGGTAGATACCTATAGCATAAAAGTGGCATTCCTGCTGCTAGTTTGATTTCTTTGTCACAGCATGACTCTTCACAAATTAAAGCATTATATCTTCCTAAAAATAACTTTAAAGTGCTTAAATGATACAATTATATAGTCATTAGTGGCCCACTTTTTTATGTTTGGTGACAGGAAAGCATCATGTATGTCCCTGATATTGTAACTGGTCCTCTCTCTTCCTCATGTCACATACTTTAACTCACATAAGGTAGACACCACTAGCATTACATTTTTGTTACTTTCTCCCTGAATTTACTGATGATGGTTATGCTTTTATTCTAACAAAAAATGTTTTGATTGTTCATTTTGGGGATGCTGTATCCTGTTACACCCAAGCACAGAGGGGCTATGTGTTCCAGAAGCAGTAACAGTTCCATAGCAACATCTTAATACAAAATTTTAGTTTTTCCTGAACTTTGATTCTTGCCTTCATTATTTTCTTTTTTCTATTTTTCTATTCTTGTCTTTCAACATATTTATCCCCGTGTTGCCTCTCACAGCCTGTAGTTATTTGCCTCTGTCCCTTTTTCCTTTTCTGCCCTGCATGGAGACCTCACCTCTGCATGGAAACACCTTATCACTGACAGAAATGCAGGAGCTCCTGTCTCCCTTCTTCTCACTCTGCAGCTGGTAACACTGCCCCACTTGCCTTCTGTACTGCCAATTGTTTTGGGTTTTTTTTCACCTTGTCACTCCTTGTCTCTAACCAACTTAATTCTTTCCTTTATGTCAATGTGCCATGCTAACAATTATTTTCTCTTCCACTCCTACAGCTTTCTTCCATCCAGCATCCTGGCTTATGACATGCCTTCTCAAACATTTTATCCTCACCTTTGGGGCTTACATTGATGTTGCCCTTGCCTACATCTCTATTTTCATTCCCTATGCACATGTTTGTTCTCTGATTGATATCAGCTCAGTGTTTTCTTCATTTTCTGTTTGTTTCTATTACAGATGTTTTATACACGTGATGACTTCCTTGAACAAGTTCTTTAACCCAGCCAGGATAAATACTCTCTCCACGGCTGCTCACCAGGCTACCTCCTGTCTAGCTGCATTTCTCCCATCCTTTAGTCTCACAGCCCATTTGACTCTGATTTTTTGTTGTGATTTTTTGTTTGTTTGGTTGGTTGGTTTGGTTTGGTGTTTCTGGTTTTTGGTTTTTATTTTTATTTTTTTATAACATCTCACACTGAAAAGTGAACTACTCTTGATGGGATTCTTTCTACATAGAACACAGCAGCTATATGCATGCTGTTATATACAAACAACAATAAACATGAGTGAATCTAACGTTTTACTATAATGAGAAACTGAAGGAAAATGTTACACTTCCCTGTATATTTGTGGGATATCAGGGATGATAGGTCCTGATTAAGACAGCTTAAAAGATTTTTAATTTATGCCAAAGCACTTTGCGAAACTAAATGTGACCTAAATGCTTATTTTAATTTTCTTAGGTAAGCTATCATCTTTAAAGTCAATATTGAAAAATGTCAGCAAATGAGATGTGGTTTTCATTTATACTAAACCTCCAAGCGTGTCAGGATGCATTTGTAGAGGAAGACTGAGCATGCACCAAAGGAAAAGTGACAATGTGACTGAAGAGATTTCTGGTAAAGACTGAATCTACTCATGGTGATATTGAAGTGTATTTTCCTAGAGCAATGAAAAAATATGGGACTTTATTATGAAGATTATATAAACTTGCAAGATTCCTTTATTTCTATTATAAATGGGGTGGATGATTGCTAGACACAACTTAGTTACATGACAACATCAAAGAACTTGGGGAACTACTGTAGTGGTGTTGAAATATTCAGCCATCAAGAGCACTATATTAATGATATTGTTACTAGCATCTGTCTTTAATAAACCATGAAAGTCTTTATCAAAATCAAATGCAATTTAAGTATTTCAAGCTACAAAAAACTAAGGTAAAATAAGATTTTATCATGCATCGATATGGATAATCAATGTCACTTTTCTTCAGTTAATCTCCTGGTATTCTCTGGTAATCTATTATACTGGAAGTGAAACTTGAAATACTTATATTTCATTTTTTATAGCTAAACAATATAAATAATTTTGGAAGGCAGAATTTACAGTACATTAGCAAACCATATGGTTCTAAAGCAGCAAATGGATTCAATAATTGAAGAGAAATCCCTATTTACATGGTGAATTATGTCTAAAGTAATATGTTATCTTCAACATCAACTGCATTAAGAATCAAGAAAAGTAAAATTTTTAGTTGAAGGCTGTGAGGTGAAGTAAATATGTAATGCAAGTTTTTCCTTCAAGCTCATAAATGCTTGTTCATTTAAGTATGTCTGTACTATTAAATTATACATAGCCAAGGAATTTAATTTATGGAATTTCTGCATCTAACTGACAAATTGTTAAATGGTGCCTGGTACAGTCTGGACAGTTTATTTCATCATTTCTCTAGAAGCCACAGTCATTACATTAAGAATATTGGAAGGTATACATTTAGTATCTGTTTCAATATCTGTTAGTCATTAAATTTCTCTTTTTTTGAGTCTGCAGATACTATCTTTCTTTGCAATCTCCTGTGACAACAAATTCCATACATTCAATACCCAACGAGTGAAAAAATGGCTTTAAAATATGATTTAACCTAGTATGCCACCAGCTTCAATGAGTGCCCCATAGTTATATTATGTAAATATTTTGGAAAAATTATATATTCATAATCACTCCTCAGGATGTTAAAAATATAAATTACACACCCTGAAGACTTCTCTGGTCTCTCCTCATAAGACAGTAACTCTGTCCCCTCTACTATTTAATTTACCCTTTTTTGTTCCTTATACTCTTGTTGGTCCTTACCAATCAACAGCTGGGACTTGGTTACTCTAATCTGAAGAGTAAGAGAATTTAATAGGCTATTTCATTCAGAAATGATCCTGAGGACAAAGAATGGATTCCCAATAATGTATGAAACAAACAAGAAAAACAAAAAAAAAAGAGCAGAACAGAACAAAACAAAACAAACATAAACAAAAATGCCACACACAAAATAACAAAACCAACCAAACACAAACCAAACCAAACCAAAACAAAAATAGCAACAAAAATAATGCAGTAAAACACAACAACCCACAAACAAACAAAGACCATAAGTAAAAAACCACAAACAAAACCAAACAAACATAACAATAACACCAAGCATATCAGCCAGGAGACAGCTGCAATACACGGTGACAGATTTCCCAATCTTACCAGGACTGACACTGAATGGCACATTTCAGAAAGTACAGGGCTCGTAACCTTGACCTGGTCATCAGCTCTCAGAGCACACAGTTTGAACGAGAGAACTTTGGTTCTATCATAAGGACAAAATATTCTGAAAAAATCTCAGAGCACCAGCTGTAAATGCAGAGTGAACATCCCACCAAAAGTCAAAACATGGCAGGTAATGATTTGGGCCACTATGAGAAAATCATTCCCCTTGGGAACACAGATTGAGTGATTTTCAGTCTCAAGAATTAATAAGCAAGTAAGATAGGAAACTGATCCCATTAATGGTGCCCCTGTGTACATTTTTCCTGGCAGCAATTCCGGTTTTGGCTAGATTCCACTCAGCATCCATGCACAGAGAATTTCTAGGGAGCTCTTTCCACATATATAACTAGAATTACATTCTGTTCTTCTGTATATATAGCCTTTGTTTTTTTAATCAGTTGATATTGCTTTCTGTGGATTAATTAGCAGTGTCTAATTTATCACTGGAGACTCCTACAGAAGACATCTAATTGAATTCCATTTCTTTTTCTTAATGTGTTGGAACAAGACATTTTGTCTTTTTCAGTTTCATGACATTTCACTCTACTCATTCTACTGAGACAGAATATACTTTGAAAGAATCACTAGTTTTTAAAACATTAACCACTATTAATAGTAACCTAATATTTATGTTGCTTCTTATATAGTCCTTTATGTATAGTTGAAAAAAAGTATTAATAATAGCATAACTTTGAGAAATTTTCTAAAAAATTAATTCTTTTAGCATTATCCTGCATAAACTCTTACAGAAAATTATATGTCTCTTGAGGTAAGATCTAATTAATTTTTAAGAAAAATATTGTGTAAAATATATGATATACACTCACTGTTACCTGAATTTGCATACCTGCTACTGCATAATCTGTCTAGATTTTCCTTTTACTGTAATCACTCCTTCTTTCTCTTCACAGATGTTTTTTCAGCACAAGACTTTGACTAGTAAAATTCAAGTGTGCAGAAAAGAAGGGGTTCTTGAAAACAATGAGATGTGATAAAAATGCTTTTGCTGAAGCTTTGAAGGGTAGACAACTGAATTAAAATTAGAACACCTTTTGTTTTTATGATAAGGAATCCCCATTTCTTGACAGGGATAAAGAGCAGGTCAATTGTTCACTGAATTTAAAATTTCAGTTTTCTGCTGTCTTTTTTTTGGTTGTTTTGGTTTGTTTTGTGGTTTGGATTTTTTACTAAGGCTTGAGCCTTAGATGGTTCCTTAGGAATCCCCTAAAGAAACCAGAACGCTTATCATGGAAGAGAGTAAGGGGCTTTAATGTCAGTAACAGTTTTAGATCTTTTTTCTGTAAATTTGTTTCTTATTTTGTTTCTCTTTTCTTTCAAGGGTTGCATTCTGTCTTACTTGAGTGGCCTCCATAGGAGAAAGTCAACAGGGATTTAGATTAGATATTAGTAAAAATTTCTAGCCTGAAGGAGTGGTGAGTCATTGGAACAGACTGCCCACGAAGGTGTTGGAGTCACCATCCCTGGAGGTGTTCAAAAAATGTGTAGATGTGGCACTTCAGTATGTGGTTTAGTAGTCATGATAATGTTGGGTAGACAGTTGGACTTCATGATCTCAGAGGCCTTTTCCCAACCTCAGTGATTCTGTGACTCTTTGATTCTGTGATTCTTTGTTCTCATCTCTATTATGTGTTCCTCTTCTGTGTATCTTTGGCCTTTGCACTTGACCTCATCATTATAAGAGCTGAAGCACTTGGTGTAGAAGATAGCATATGTTAGCCATTTAACATATTTTACTATAAGCATCTTTTTGAGTTTGATGAAATTAAAAAAAAAAAAGATTTAATAATTTTAGAATGTTCAAGCAATTATTTCAACAATTAAATTTCATCATGAAAATCAATTTCATTGTGGGCATTCTTGGTCATTTGCAAGAATGTGGTTATACAAGCTTTGAATACTGGGAAGGTACCACACTGCCAGCATTGCCAGGACATCCAGCACATCATAATTGTCACCTTTATTTTCAATGTTTCCTTACGTGTCTTGATAATTGAGGGTTTTAACAGACAAATGCACTGATTATCAGCAATCAGGACACTACTAACAGCAGTGAAAAATTGCCTTCATTGAATTAAATTACAGAAATTTCAGTGGGCATTGAACCAGGCGCTGGTGACAGCATTTCTCTACTGCTATGCTCTAAAGCCTGTAAAGACTTTGATCACTGCACCTCGTATAAATGAGGAGGACAGAGAAACAGAACTCATAACTAGGCCATAAATTTATTAATAGTTTAATCAAAATTAAACAAATAAATTATTTTAGTTACAAGAATACTAATAGTCATAGCACAAATTGTCCAATAACTACCAGAAAATTCTCATTAATAGTGCAGTTAAGTTTTTAAGATTTATTTCTGTGTTTTTCTGACCACTGTTCTGACATCCCTTTGTACTCTGTGGTCAATGTTCATCTTTCTTAAGGAGAAATGAGCACGTAGGAGTTTCCAACAAAGTCATCATCTGACTAGGTTCTTCATCAGGAGAAGTGTAATATTGATATTAATGGACCCAGAGTCTTCCTAAGGTTATTTCTCTGTGATTTTCATGATCCTTCAGTCACTTTTTGCTTCTCACTGGCCCATAGTTCACTTACATAATACTTATTGGGTTTTGGAACCTATAACACATAAAGTTAAACTGTGTCCCTGTAGCCTCAGCATTAAGCTATAGCAAAATAAAACATTAAGAACCATTATTATAGAAAATACCTCTCCTGAGCTTTACCTGTCCCTTACAGTTTTTGCACTTACTGTTAAAAAACCTGTTGATCACTCAATAAAAAAAATGGTTAAGTCCTGAGCCTGAACATTAAATTACTACAAAGCCAGTGACCTGATTCTTGCAGTATCAGAACTGTATTTACTAGTTGACACTTTTTACTTCATAAAAGACCTACTAAATCCTCACAATGACCACAATGACTTTTTGATTAAATTAATGTGTTTACATGCAGTTCCTCATCAGCTAACTGCATTTCCAAAAGTATTACCTCAGCATGATAGTAATAATATTCTGCAATTAGTGATATAGCAGTCTAGGTCAGAATATATTCCTGACAAATAATTTTTAGACAACAAAGTTTTCAAAGCAGTGATCTTTTGTCTGTTCTTGCAGGGGTGTGTGGTGTGTTTCTTGCCACTATATGCAGGAATGTACTTCTATTTTAAAGTAAAATCAGTGATAAATTATAATAATGTTATAATCAAATTTATGCTTGTGTTCTTCAACATATATTTAGATAATATATCTAATATTAGTCTCTGAAAATAAAATTTGGAAACTATTTAGGAAATGGTTTATGATCATATAGCAAGTTTTTAAAAATAATATCATATATAACATGTAATGCTGATGTTGTCCAAAATTACGGTTCTCTTGAAATAGGTCAGTATTTTTAAACCAAATGCCAAAGTCTATTTAGCTTCTTTCCACTCTTTAATAAACTTTTCTTTTCCAAAGTTTGCTTGGTTTGTTGTTGTGGGTTTTGTTGTTGTTGTTGTTTTGTTTGTTTGTTTGTTTTTCCCAAAATTATGCATTCTCTTTATTTAGCAAATTTAAAGTTTGTGTGTACAATTTTATATCTATATATATCAGT